>PVJD01007942.1:0-77994 GCA_004026545.1 Mormoops blainvillei
AATCCCTGCCCCTCCAAGCCCACGTGGGCAACAGGTCCCATGAGACCTCAGGACTCATCCACCCTCTGTGACAGTTCACTCTTAGTGAGTGCGGTCACTGGCCAGGGACCTCAAGGACCAGGACAGAGCAGGCCCTCATGAGACACAGCCACACAAACACATACTCTTACCTGGATGAACGGTCACAGTCACAGGGGACGCATGGTCACGTCCAGTTCTATCAATCCCACACCAGTAAGTGTCTGTATCCGTTCTCCTGAGCTTCTCCATGGTCACTGTGACCACGTAGCTGGTCTGATTGTCCCTGATGGACACACGGTCCTTCTTCATCTCCTGCTCTGATCCAGTGGTTTGAACAAGGATCCTGCAGGTACTGAAAAGAGCTCCTTGACACCACCACTTTTTGTAGATCTTCCACCCTGGAGCATAGCGACACTGTACAGTCAACGAGCCTCGTTCCGGGCCACTCACTTCTCCTGGACCCGTGATTTCACCTGATGAGTCTGATGAGTCTGATGAGCCTGGAAAACACAAATGCGCGTACCTGTCACCTTTTCCCCAGCCCCACCCCAAGATCAGGGCCTTCTGAACTGTGAAAGCTCCAGTAAGCCCCCATGCCTGGTGAGTCGCATCGAGTCCCAGAAGGAATAACCTTCCTCAAGACAGACCTTTGTCCTTCAAATTTCCACTGCCTCAGAGCCACCTCAGAAATCACCTAAGAGCACAACCCCAGATCAAAGACTCTGATGTTGACACTGAGCAGTAAGGGCTTCTGGCAATTCACCCCTCCCCCTCCCCGTGGCCAAGAAATCTTTGTCTTTCCTCAGTGTCCCTTGGCACCCACGTCTGCGTTAAACTGGTCTCCTGGGGAGGAAGCAGCAGGGGACCCGTTTCCACAGGAGTGCGTTGTGCCTGGGCTGTGCCCGTGACCTCGGAGGTCCGGCTGGAGCCCCCACCGCACCTGGCTGCTCGGAGGCTGTTTCTGGTGGTTCCGATGGTTCCAGCGGTTCCATCGTGAGCCCCTCCCCCGGCATGAGCGCCTTTGAAATTGACCAAAGTGGTGATACCCACTAGGGAACCCGTGTCACTGGATCTCCTCTTCTCCATTGAACGGTCATGGATTTCAGTTCAAGATTAAATACACCTGTGCTATGACCCCTTGTATCTTGCAAGATTTTTCTTAAACTTAAAGAAAAGGATTCAAGCAAGAGTTAAAAAAGGAGAAAACCGACAAATCTTATTAGCTCTGCTCTTCAAACAAATAACTTACACAGGGCGCCAGCCTGCCCAGTGTTTCCCAAGTAATCTTTCCTGAAGGCACTCAGAGCAAAGGAACTAAATTAACGAGACTTCCTTCAAAAATGCTTTATGTTTATAAACCAAAGGCAAACTGATACACAAAAATGACAGACTCTGATGGTTTATTTGCTGCCAATGGCCAGCAGGTTGAATGTTGTCGTATACGAGAGTGGTCCCACATAAACCGGAATTATCTGTGGAGCGCGGGTCCCCGGTCGAAAGGCTTCCCCCACTGGCTGAGTATTCTAGGAGCCCATCTGGATCAGTGCACCAGCCGGCGTTGTTGTGAGAGGCTGCGTTTGGCTTCACCGAATTCGTTTTGTAGACTCTTTCAACGCATTTGCCCATTTCGTGATGGGTGATTTACGAGTGCACCAGCCCACACCGTGCTGAACGGTGAGCAGTTTTTGACCAAAAACGGCACAACCCCCATGCCCCACCCTTCCCGTTCACCCAGTCTCACCCAGAGGAACTATTTTTTTGTTTCCCCATTTAAAAATTCCTGGAAGGAAACATCTCACTGATATGGAACAGGCGAAACCAAAAAGTGATAGAAGCACAAGCTCATAAATGTTTTGAGCGGTGGAAAAACATCTCGACAGATGTGTTGCATCAGATGGAGAGTACTTTGAAGGTGACTCAAGTCTGAACATATAAAAATAAATACACAACATTTTATAAATAAATTCCGGGGATTTTTCCTCCTTCGTATGTTTGGGATGAAACTGAAAGAACGTGGAAATATTCGAGTCCAACGACTTCAAACGTCCTTTTAAAATCGCACCGAGAACATGGACAAGCACTGAGCATTGCAGAGGTCTGTCATAAGCAGGTCCCCAGAAATTTCCCAGATGGAAATCATTACATGGGTTTCTGACTACTATTCTGCGGAGGTAGAAACCAATAGCTTAAACATTTGCACGTGTTCAGAAGTTAAAACACACACGTCTTAAATAACCAATGAGTGAGAAAAATCTTTACAATAGAAATGTTTAAATCTTTTAACTAAATAGAAAAACAACGCATTGTAATTAAAAAACGTTGAGATAGAGCTTAAACAGTAAAGCAGCCCAGTTACTGCTTTAGGGAAACACCATCCTCGTCCCCAGGATCTGTGAACATGTGACCTCACACGGCAACAGGGACTCTGTGCATGTGGATAAGTTTAAGAACTAGAGACGGGGAGATGACCCAGATGACCCAGGTGGACCCAGTGGAATCCAGCCCCGAGCGCCGTGGTTCCGGTCCCTCGGTCACTCACTGGAGGGTGGGAAGCAGCAGAGCTGGGCGGCAAGGTGGCCCTGCCTCCCTAGACCGGGTCCTCTCTGAGCACCGAGGGCCAGCCCTTCCCAAGGGCTTGACATTCAACCCAGCCCAGGCACCTAACCTCTGGTCTTGCCTCCCCATGACACCGCTCCACACGTCTCTGTTACTGCACCGACCCCACTGACAACAGTCCAGCCTCTGCTTTGTCCCGAGCAGAAGCTCAGCTGGCAGGTGAGCCGGGTGCAGCGACAGTCCAGAGAGGCTGTCCACCCTGGCTCACTACCTGTCTCCGACCCTGGACTCTGAGTGCATTAGGGAAGGTGGCTCAGCTCCAGCTCCAAGTCACCACCAGCTGTGGAGGCTCTGCAAAGACCCAGGTCCCTGAGCGCCGCCTTTGCTGCGTGGGTCTGAGCTGGAGCCCGAGTGTCTGAGCTCCTGACAGTCCCCAGGGATGGACTCGCTCATCAGTTCCTTCCCCTGTGTGTGTGGCCGAGCCAGGGTGACAAGCGCTGTCCTAAAAGAGGAATTTTTGCTTGTTACCCAGCACCTAACAGAGAAGTTGAGAGACAGCAGATACTTGGTTTTCATTTAACTCAAAGGTGTCTGGATGCTGAATTGGACGTGTGCCTCCCCCCAGGACAGAGCCTTTCCGTTTCCTGCCCAGCCTCAGTCCCTCCAGGTCCTAAAGCCCCAGCCCCACTCACCTGGGACGATGAGAAGAAGCAGAGGTGGGAGCAGAGGTGGGAGCAGCCACATGGTCCTGGCCACCTGCGTTCTCTCCCCGGTGACCATCAAATGCCAGTGACCTCTGGGGACTTGAACGGAGCCCAGGGGGAAACTGCCTTAGATTTACCTACATCGTTGTTTTTTGTCTTTGTCATCTCCTTCCCTTATTTGTTGTTCTCAGTTCCTTCCTACTTTCACTAAGTAGCAGAGAAGTAAAGCCGTCATTTACGAGTGTACGATGGGTGTGTCTTCAGCGGCTTGGGGGAAGCAAAGTGTCCAGGCCCGGCCAGGGCTCCGCCTGCCAGGGGGCATGAGGAGCTGAGAAGGTGGCACCAGCACCACGGGGCAGGACGTGCAGCAGGGCTGCACCGAAGAGCTCAGAGCTTGGGTCCGAGGGAGGGAGGGACACGCGTGCTGGCTGTGCGCTTTGGGAAGGACGCAGCACCCAGGGCTGACACCCAGCCTGCCTGCAGGAACAGTCCCGTCCCCCTCCTGCCTCCAGGCAGCCCCACCTCAGGGCGTCTCAGACCCCCTTCCTGCCCTGTCCCCTGCCCCTCCCTCAGGACAGCTGCCTTCAGTCCCGAGTCCCTCCGAAATACCCATGCCCAGCTTGTCCTGCTCTGAGAAGCCAACACAGTAATCTCCTTTGTTCTCACACACTCACACACACACAGACACTCCCTCGCTTTCAAACACATGGCCTCAGGCGCATTGTTTTAGGAAGAGAGGCAGGGACCCCAAGCCTCCATTCCCCAGCACAAACGCCCACACGGTGCACGAGCCAAGAGCTCTTAACTGCACCAATGGTCACTTTAACTTGAACCTTAGGGTCAGCTCTGGCTCTCAGTCCCACACCAGTAGGAGTCTGCACCATCTTGCCCGAGCCCCTCCATGGCGCGTGGGGAAGCAGGCCCGGATACTGACTTAATGCGCTGATTAGGTCCTGTTGAACAGGGGTGGGGACCACCCACGTGGAGCAGCAGGGAGCTCCCTCAGCATCCCAGCTCCCTCCCTGGGGAAGTTAAGCCCATGAGGTTGGTCGTTTTGACTGAAGGCAGAGTTTCCACACAAACACCCAAAGGAGGTAGAGTCACAAGATTTATTATTTACAGATCTGGGAATGGGGTGACAGGGAGGTGGCAACTAGCCAGGCGAAGGGCAGTCCTCTGTCCCAGGTCACAGGGAACAGGAGACAGAGCCAGGTAGCCAGTGCCTGTTACTTACAAGGCGGTGGGTGCGAAGGTCATTAACTTTTCACGCGTTCAGCCCTCAGTGGTTATTTTAGAAGGTGCCCCGGTAAAAGTAAGGCAGGGTCTTAGGGCTGGAATCTCAGTTCGATTCTTCAGCTCAGTGGCCGGACCCTGGGTATGAGTGGGGTTCTCATGACGCTGAATGCCTAGGGAGCGGCCCGGAGAAACACACTGTTTTTCTCGGACGTTGTTTTCCTAGTCATGCAGGGCCACGGTGAACGTGCGTTTCTTGTGATTGACGTACACAGCACTCCTCTCGCCCTTCTGCTCTGGTCCAAGTCTTTGGACCAGGATGGTACAGCTGCTCCCGCCTGCTCCCTTACACCACTGCTGCACGTGGGTCTCCCACCGCGGGCCGTAGTGACACTGGGTGATCACTTGCTCAAGGAGAAAGTAAAGGGAAGGAAATAATGAAGACAAGAGCAAAAATTAATGAAGTAGGAAATAAATGCACAATAGAGAAGATCAACAAAGCCAACAATTGTTTTTTTTTCTTTTTAGTGCCCAGGCAACATATTCATGATAGAAAGAGACAGGCTCTAAATAACCAATAATGGGAATGAAAGGGGACATCACCACACACCCTAAATCTTTCTAAAAGACAAAGAAAGGTAATAAAATAAGAAAGAAAGATAATAAAAAGATATCGAAACCAGTCTATGTCAATGTAGTTGAAATTAAGATGGAATAATAAATTCCTAGAAAAATAATTTACTACAATTAGCACAAAAAGAAATAGAAAACACAAATAATCCTACAACTATCTAAATGAATCAAATCTAGTAGTAAAGCCCCCCCCCAAAAGAAAATGCCAGGTCTATAGAGCTTTAATAAAGAGTTTCCTGACTTCCAGCCAAGATGGAGGCATAGGTAGATACACTTTGCCTCCTCGCACAACCAAAAGAAAGACAACAACAAATTTAAAAACAAAAAACAACCAGACCTGCCAAGAAATTGAACTGTATGGAAACCCAATAATGGAGGAGTTAAAGAAGAAACGTTCATCCAGACTGGTAGGAGGGGTGGAGATAGAAACAGGCAACAGAGCAGAGGCTGGAGGACTGGGTGACATGGTAGCTGAAGGTCCCACATTTGCACATGGATAAACCGGGAAGAACAACAGGGGAGTGAGGCAGACCACACAACCCAGGGTTCCAATGTGGGAAAAGAAAACCTCAAAACCTCTGGCTGTAAAAGCCTATGGGGGTTGCGGTGGTGGGAAAAACTCCTAGCCCCACAGGAGAGTTCATTGGAGGGACCCACGGGGTCCTAGAATGTACACAAAACTACCCACCTGGGAACAAGCACCAAAAGGGCCCAATTTGCTTGTGAGCAGCCAGGGAAGTGACTGAAAGTGCATGGGAGCCAACTAAGCAGCATGTTCCCTCCCAGAGCCCTCCCCCACAGACAGCACCACAAGGCAGCCACATAAGTTGCTCCACCCTGGCAAATACCTGAGGCTCTGCCTCTTAAAATACAACAGATGTGCCAGAGACAAAAAAGTATGACCCAAAAAAGAACAGATCAAAGCTCCAAAAATGGAATTAAGCAATGAAGAGATAGCCAACGTATCAGATGCAGAGTTCAAACCACTGGTAATCAGGATGCTCACAGAGTTGGTTAAGTATGGATGCAAAATAGAAGAAAAAGTGAAGGCTGTGCAAAGTGAAATAAAGAAAAACACAGAGGGAACCAACAGTGAAGGGAAGAAAACTGGGATTCAAATCAGTGATTTGGAGCAGGAGAAAGAAATAAACATTCAACCAGAATGGAATGAAAAAACAAGAATTCAAAGAAATGAGGAGAGGCTGAGAACTCTCTGGGGCAACTCTGGGATAAGCTCCAACTTCGGAATCATAGGGGTGCCAGAAGGAGAAGAGGAAGAGCAAGACATTGAAAACTTATTTGAAAAAATAATGGAGAACTGCCCCAATCTGGCAAAGGATAAAGGCTTCCAGGAAGTCAGAGGGTCCCGAAGAAGTTGGACCCAAGGGAGCACACACCAAGGCACATACATCATAATTACATTACCCAAGATTAAAGATAAGGAGAGAATCTTAGAAGCAGCACGAGAAAAGGAGACAGTTACCTACAAAGGAGTTCCCATCAGACTATCGGCTGAGTTCTCAAAAGAAACCTTACAGGTAAGAAGGGGCTGGAAAGAAGTATTCAAAGTCATGAAAGGCTAGGACCTACATCCAAGATTACTCTATCCGGCAAAGCTATCACTTAGAATGGAAGGGCAGACAAAGTGCTTTCCAGATAAGGTAAAGCTAAAGGAGTTCGTTGTCTCCAAGCCCTTATTATATGAAATGTTAAAGGGACTTATCTAAGAAAAAGAAGATCAAACCTATGAACAGTAAAATGACAACAAACTCACAACTATCAACAACTGAACCTAAAAAAACAAAAACAAAAGCAAATTAAGCAAACAACTAGCACAGGAAGAGAATCACAGAAATGGAGATCACATGGAGGGTTATCAGAGGGAAGGAGGAGGGGGGAGAATGGGGGAAAAGAAACAGGGAATAAGAAGCATCATTAGTAGGTACAAAATAGATGGGGGCGGGGAGGGGAAGGTTAAGAATAGTATAGGAAATGGAGAAGCCAAAAAACTTATATGTACGACCTATGGACATGAACTAGGGCGGGGGGGAGATGCTAGTGGAAAGGGAGTGCAGGGCGGAAGGGAAATAAAGGGGAGAAAAAAGTGGGACAACTGTAACAGCATAATCCATAAAATATACTTTAAAAAAAAAAGAGCTTCCTAAACATCTAAGGAAGGAATGTTTATCACACAAAACAATTCTGAAACAGAAAGAGAAGATGCAGCCCCACATCCAGTGAATGAGAATAGCATAGCCTTGATGCCCAAGCCTGACGAGGGCGGCGCAGCAAAGAAATACTGTGGACAAATATCGCCCATGAGCATCAACACAAAGGCCTGTAACAAAAGCTCAGCAAGGTGAACCCAGGGCTACCTAAGAAGGGTAATGTGTTATCGCCGAGTCGCACTTATGCCGAGAACACTAAACTGACCACGACAAAATAAAAAGTGTAGGGAGTGTACCACCTTAACAGAATAAAAAGAATAATCATATGATCATTCGAATAGGCACAGAAAAAAGGATTTGATGGCACGAAAAGCCCTGTGACTTGGAGGCCTTTCTGGACCTCGGGGGTTAACAACCACATCCCAAGGGTGCTGGGCCTCTTCACCCCTGAGATCAGATATGGAACAAGGGATGGGATCAGCAGCTATGAGTCCCAACCCAAAGCTTCACAAACCACGGTGACACCTGGACACCAGAGGTCCCAGGACAGCATTGGCTGGAACAGGGATCTCTAGGTCCCATGGTAGAGGTTCCCTACGGCCCACGGGCAAACCTGGGGCCATCGCCGTGACCTCTCTAGACAATAGGCTCAGGAACAGAGCTGTGGGGAGACACTCAATGTGCCCAGAGAAGCTTGACCCCATCCCGGAGGAAGCCCCGGGAGCCCCGAGCACCGCTGAGAGAATCCCTGCCCCTCCAAGCCCATGTGGGCAACAGGTCCCATGAGACCTCAGGACTCAACCACCCTCTGTGACAGTTCACTCTCAACAAGCACAGTCACTGGACAGGGACCTCAGCGACCAGGACAGAGCCCTCAAGAGAAGCCACTACATGTACACTTGCTCCTACCTGGGCCAACTGCCACTTTAATTGGGACCCCAAGGTCAGTTCCGCTTTTCTCAACCCCACACCAGTAAGTGTCTGTATCGTCTCGCCTGAGCTCCTCCATGGTCACGGTGAACATGTGGCTGGTCTGATTGTCCTTGATAAGGGCACGGTCCTCCTTCACCCCCAACTGTGATCCAGTGGTTTTAATAAGGATCTTGCAGCTGCCCCAGTCAGCTCCTCGACACCAGTACTTCACGTAGGTCTCCCACCCTGGGGCATAGTGACACTGCACAGTCAGCAGACCTCGCTCAGGGCCAGTCACTTCTTCTGGACCCATGACGTCAGCTGATGAGCCTGGAAAACACAAGTCCATGTATCTTTGCCCAACCCCCACACTGAGGACGGAACTGCAGCCTCTTGCAGGTGAAAGCTCCAGTAAGTCCCCGTGCCTGGTGAGTGGCATCGAGTCCAGGAAGGAATAACCTTTCTCAAGACAGACCTTTGTCCTTCAAATTTCCACTGCCTCAGAGCCACCTCGAAAATCACCTAAGAGCACAACCCCAGATCGAAGACACCGATGTTGACACTGAGCAGTAAGGGCTTCTGGCAATTCACCCCTCCCCCTCCCCGTGGCCAAGAAATCTTTGTCTTTCCTCAGTGTCCCTTGGCACCCACGTCTGCGTTAAACTGGTCTCCTGGGGAGGAAGCAGCAGGGGACCCGTTTCCACAGGAGTGCGCTGTGCCTGGGCTGTGCCCGTGACCTCGGAGGTCCGGCTGGAGCCCCCACCGCACCTGGCTGCTCGGAGGCTGTTTCTGGTGGTTCCGATGGTTCCAGCGGTTCCATCGCGAGCCCCTCCCCCGACGTGAGCGCCTTTGAAATTGACCAAAGTGGTGATGCCCACTAGGGAACCCGTGTCGCACGATCCCATCTTCTCCATCCAATTGCTTTGATTTCTTTGTCAAAAAGCAAATATGTGAGTTATGTGTGGATTTCCCCTTGTGACCCATTGGCCGTTTGTCTGCCCACATGCCGGTCCACGCCGCCCTGACCACTTCGCTTTACAGGAAGGCAGGTTTTATTATCTTGCCCTTGAAAGTTTCAGGATACAGACAAAAAAAAAAGTTTCTTTAGTGTAAGAAAAGCACTTAAAGTATAAGGAAAAATGACAACTGTCACCAGGCCTCCGTGACAGACCCTGGGAGGTAGCTAAGCCCTCGGCAATCTGAAGAGCAGGTGGCCCTTCCCCCAGGACAGACACTTGTGTGTCTTATCCCACCTCGGCCACTCCAGGTCCTAAATCCCCAGCCTCACTCACCTGGGACGATGAGAATGAGCAGGGGTGGGAGCAGCCACATGACCCGTCTGCGCTCTCTTCCTGGTGACTATAAAATGCCAGTGACCTCCAGGAACCTGAACGGAGCTCAGAGGAAAACTGCCTTTGATTTGTCTAAATCATTACATTTTGTCTCTCTCCTCTACTTCCCTTGTTGTCTTCAGTTCCTTCCCCATTTCATTAATTAGGAGAAAAGCAGCGTAATCATTTATGAGTGTACGACGGGTGTGTCTTCAGCGGCTTGGGGGAAGCAAAGTGTCCAGGCCCGGCCAGGGCTCCGCCTGCCAGGGGGCGTGAGGAGCTGAGAAGGTGGCACCAGCACCACGGGGCAGGACGTGCAGCAGGGCTGCACCGAAGAGCTCAGAGCTCGGGTCCGAGGGAGGGAGGGACACGCGTGCTGGCTGTGCGCTTTGGGAAGGACGCAGCACCCAGGGCTGACACCCAGCCTGCCTGCAGGAACAGTCCCGTCCCCCTCCTGCCTCCAGGCAGCCCCACCTCAGGGCGTCTCAGACCCCCTTCCTGCCCTGTCCCCTGCCCCTCCCTCAGGACAGCTGCCTCCCAGTCCTGAGTCACTCTGAAGCAGAGACCACCATGGGGACATTATAAAAAGAAATGGCACGTTCCCTTCATCTTCCATTTGTCTGAGATGGGGTTTCCCACCAAATCTTTGCATGTTGCACAGGTTATGGGCCCCTGTCAAACTTAACTTGTATGGAAACTGATTATTCCAAGAGCCCCTAAGTGACAGTCCCTCACGTCCCCCCTCTTCCAGGAGAAGGTCCCTTCCTTCCTCCTCCTCACCTGTCCCGCTTCTCTCCAAATCAGTTCTTTATGTCTCTGTTTTAATATATATTTTCCATATTTGTGAATTTTGTTCTGCCTTTGGGAGGTTTTTATTTTGTGTTTTTGCTTTTTCTTCTAACCCTTGGATGAAATATTTATTTTTAAAATTATGTAGTTTTGCAAAAGCCGCCCCCTCTTTTTTTTCCTCTCTGATTGCTGATGTTTTCAACTTTCTTCCGTTCCCTGACTCTATGTTCATGGCTTGGTTTGGCTTGGTTTGGTCATTCTCTTCTATATTACAAGCCTTCCTCAAATGTCTGATAATTCTTGGTTATCTTATCATAATTGATCCAAAACTGCACTGGTTGAGAACTCTGAGCAAGTGAGAGCAAAACAACATGCAAAACAACTCTGTGTTATTGTGTCAGATGCTCTGAGTCCTCCATCATTTCTTGACTGAAGGCGTGCTTTAAGGTGAGCGGTCAGAGAGGCGTTGCCTAAACTCCAGAATGAAGAGGACGGGAGCTGGGCTCCGGCGCCGTCTCCAACTGCCATGCCTTCCTATTTTACTACGTTAAAGAACTCTCTGACTTTTTGTTCTGTGGTTAAAGCCTGCCTGCAGACATTTGGGGGATATGCCAGCATGCATGAGTTGGGGGAACTGCTCTGGCCGCTTCCAATTTCTGGTCCCACTTCTCACCCACATCCGCTGACCTTCAAAGCTCCTCCGAGTTCTCTCAGGCAGGTCAGTTAGAAGCAGGAGTTGTGAAGTGCAATATATTTTACTTGCTCTTTGCCTTGAAGATGAAGCCCAGCGTGTGCCAGACCACTGAATCCAAAACGTCCGACAGGGCACCTCCCTGAATGTGGGTAGGGCTTAGGTCCCAGTCTCTGGAGTACATTCGGGTGCTTGTCTCTTGTTACCAAGTCCAGTGAACATGACAGCGTCGGCACAGTGGACCGACTAAGCTCTGAGCAATGTCCGGATAACACCGGGTCCTTTGCCCTACACTCTGACAGAGAAGAGGAAATCAACACGGCCCTGGGACAAGACCAAGAAGGCACACAGCTGTCCAGGCTAAGCGGCTACAAACTGCCTTTGTTCCACTTTCCCGATGGGTATTGAAAAGGATACATTTGCCAGATCACATGACACGCCAGGTTGCGTTCACCGACCCCACCAAAGTCATCACGGTGGGCACTGAGGCCGCCACATGGCTGCTCCCCTGTTAAGTTCTCACCAGCTCATTGTCACGGCAAATGACAAGCAGATATGGCCGGACCCCAAGCCTGTGTCCTTTGAGTCTTGGGGAGTGGCGCTAATCTCTGGTTTTCTCAGCGGATGTGATTGATGTTTTCAGTTTACTCTCTTGGTCACGGCAGAAGGGCAGTTTCAGGGGCTCCCACTTCATCGTCCCCAATGTGATCACTTTTACCGCACAGGACAGAAGGTCAGCATGAGAACCGGGCAGAGTGCTTGGTACTTCCACTTCTCTTTTGTTTCCAGAAGCCAAGGACCTGCCCACTGAGCCACATCTCTTACCTCCAGGTCTTGACCTTGCCTCTTGTTCTAATAGTCATCCCCACTGAGCCCAAGGTAGGTGCCATCAGAACTGGCTGCCTAGTCCTGTAATGGAGCTCCCCTTGCCCTAGAAAGGCAAGTGCTTCCACCTGCCCCTGCCGTTCTGGGGTTCTATTTGCCTCCTTGATCCTATAGCCTCGCGATGTAATGGCACCCCCTACCTCAAACCCGAGCAGAGAGAACGCCTCTGTGGAGCCTAACATAATGCCCATGCCCCGCTAACCTGCATATTTCTTGTTTTCCTTATAAATGGAGTGGCCTCTGGGGCTTCCCAAGGACCACACTCGTGTGTTGGGTTTTCAGGTCAAATCTAATGGTTCCATTTCAGGTCACTCAAGTCTTCAGACTTGACCCCTGCTTCCACGCCCTGTCACAGCCATTCTGGCATCTCTGCTTCTCTGTTAGTGTGGGGTTTCCAAGCTTCTAGGTGCCCCCCCCTTTCCAGCACACACTGTTACCAGTCTCCGGGGCTTTGCAGGTGTGCTGAGCACCCCCGTGTCGTGGGCTGAGTGCCCTGTGCTGACTCTGTGCTTCCTCGTTCAGCATTATATCCCACCGCCGAGCTCCAGCACCTCGAGACTCACTCCCAGCTCGTTCTTCTGGGTCCCGCCAGGACATATTAGTTTCCTCTTCCCTTCATAGCCCAGTATCTCCCCGGGTGTGCTATGCTGACCCTTAAACTCAGGCATCGGTCTGGTGTCAGGGGGAGAAAAGGGGACAGAGTCCGGTAGTAGAGCCTCAGGGCTGAGTGGTGTCCTACTTCATCTCGGACTCCTGTGTAGTCATCAACGTGGGAGCCACTGTCCCCTAACAAGTGGATCGAGCCACTTCTGCAGACCCAGAGGGCACAGGGAAAAAGGGTCAAGGGTCAAGGGCTCAAGTGCATCGGCAGATGTGCCTCCCACATCTCAGGCCCTCACTCTTCTCTCTCAGGAAACACTTGGTCTACAATACTTGCTGAGGCTAAGAATTTAACCTTTGCGGAAGTTCTGCTTCTCTCTCTCTTTTTTTAAAAATGTTTTATTTATTTATTTTTTAGAGAGGGGAAAGGAGGGAGATAGAGAGGGAGAGAAACATCACTGTGTGGTTGTCTCTCACACGCCCCCTACTGGGGACCTGGTCCGCAACCCCGGCACGTGCCCTGACTGAGGACTCCAACTGGCAACCTTTTGGTTCACGGGCCAACGCTCCACCCACTGAGTCAGACCAGCTGAGCATGCTTCTCTTAAAATTAGGTCCTGACCCAATCTACAGGGCAATTATTCTGATAAAGGAAGTGAGGGCCCCTTTGAATGCTACCAAGGAGGGTACACGGATGTTCACCAAAGGCACTGGCTGAAAGGTTCACAGCCACACTATGCAGAGGAGTCAACGGTAGAGCGGCTGTTGGGTATATTCCCACACTGGAATGCAGTATCGTAATCGGAATAAACAAATACGTGCATATACAAACACATTGTAACAATGGCGATGAACCCCATAGACACGGTGGTTCACCAAGTGAAGCCAGACAGGAAAGAGCGCCCCTCTGTGTGATTTACTTGGATAAGCCGCAGAGCCGACAAAACAGACTTAGGCAGTCAGAAGACGGGGGGCCGGCGGTGACTTAGTAAGCAGGGGCTGGAAGGAAGTTGTCCAACGCCATGACTCCGTGGGCCGTGGCCGGGGGGAGACATGGGGGGCCTCCCGGGGGTGACCGCATTTGTTCCTTGATCTGGGTGCCATTTGCACGAGCGTATTTTGTTTGACACCGTTATTGAACTGTGCACTTTAGACGTGTGGGCTTTCTGTATGTATTTTATATGCCAAAGGGAAGTTTTTGGGTTTTACCATGAGAATCTTTCCAGGCCACTACATATATGTCTACTTCGTTCTTTAAACAGCTGCCCCCTGTTCCGCTGCGTGGCTCTGCCGTAATGAACTACTCCTGCATCCGCGGCTGCCAAGTCTGTTTGCAGCTTCTCGCTCTTGCATTTGATGCTGCAAGCCTCTGGTTGCCGGAGAGAGGGTCAACGCACCCCAGGCGCCGCTCGCGCCGATGGCAGCTACGCACCCAGGCAGAATGCGTGGGGCTCTGCCTGAGGGCTCTGCTGAGCGAATGGCGGCAGGGAGACTAGGGAAGCAAACCAGACGAGCAGGGCCGTTCCACTCTGAGTTGTCCGCTTTTGTTTCCTTTTATGTCCCTGCTGCTGAAGCAGGAGTGTTGTGGCCACATCCTGAAACTGCACACTCAGCAGGGACCGCAACTCCTCAGGGTGAGTGGAAAAGGGAAAGGGTAGGAAGGGAGTTCCTAGAGTTTTCTCAGTGTGTGTGTCTTTTCCTCTCCCTCCCACCTGTCCCCCAGCAAGCCCCAGCATAGAAGGTACAATTCCACCCGGAACTCGAAAGGAGCCAGTCCTCTCTGACCAAGGGGACCATGGTCTGAAGTCGCTGTGGGAAAACCATTGCATTTTTTTCCGTCTTTATTCTCCCTCTGCTTCGTCCTGGATGCTGGCCGACCAGTCACGGGAAGTACACAGCGGCTAGGGAGAGAGGAGGCCAGCTTGCCTGCCCAAGGACCTGAGAGGGAGTAGAAGGCTCTGGAAGCCAGGAGGATGTGTTGGGGAGATCAGGAAGTGGAAGCAGCTTAAGAAAGGGAACCTGGACTTTCTCCCAGACAGAAGTGTTGGCAGAAGTCATTGCTCCTTTGCAGATCCTGCCTCCATACAGGCACAGGCGGGCACCATATCTGTGTCTCCATCAACCTGGCTAATACCATTTCCCCATCCTCGTGATTCCCGGAGACCCTACCTCACCTAACTTGTAGGCCCACCCAAACTACTTCTAGGGTCTTTCCATACAAACTACCTGTCTTGGTTCATGCTGCAGGCTTTCCTAAGATCTCTCAAAGGTTCACAAATACCAGACAAGCGGCATGCCCTGTAGATCTTGCTGAGTGGTCCCAGGTCCGGCACTAATGGCTGCTAGACTCGCTTTGCAGCTCTGTCTCTTCAGGGCACCCCCAAGCGCAGCACAACCAGCAGCCATCTGCAGGTGTTTTGTAGCTCATGCCGAGTAGCCATGGGCAGGGCACAGGCAGGGGCTAATCCGGGCCCGCACCTCCTGGGAAGCCCAGGGCCAGCAGCGCACCCCGTGGCCAACTTCAGATCATGCCAGAGCCACACACAACCACCTCCATGAGTGACACACCAAAGGGGCAGGCTCGGTGGGCACCCGAGCCTCACTGAAGCGAGTCCTGCCCTACTGTGGGGTCGGCCCTTGCACAGCAACTTCTCTACTGTAGTCCCTGGCTCTTGTTGTAGCCAATCAGCCTGGGAGGATAGGGTCAGTCCCTCCAAGTGGCACGCCAACAGCTTAGCTACAACAGGAGAGTGCACACAGCCTACACAGGGGCACACCTGGAGTTCCTAGCTTGGGTGACTAGGCAGGATGTGTCACTGGGCCCTACAGGACACCTACTGCAAAAATGCACGTTACCAAGAATGTGAGACATAGCAGCTCTATCTGATACACAGAAACAACCACAGAGAGGCAGCCAAACTGGGGAGATGAAGAAACATGGTCCAAATGAAAGAACAGGAGAAATCTCCAGAAAAAGAACTAAATGAAACGGAGGCAAGCAAGCTACCAGATACAGAGTTCAAAACAATGATTTTAAGGATACTCAAGGAACTTAGAACTTCAACAGCATAAAAAAGGGCAGAGAAACCATTAAAAAAGAACAAGTCAGAAATGAAGAATACGATAACTGAAATAAAGAATACACTAGGGCCTTGGCTGGTGTGACTCAATGGATTGAGTGCTGGTCTGCAAACCAAAGCGTCGCCGGTTCCATTCCCAGCCAGAGCACTTGCCTGGGTTGCTGGCCAGGTCCCCAGCAGGGGGCACGCAAGAGGCAACCATACATTGGTGTTTCTCTCCCTCTCTGTCTCCCTCCCTTCCCCTCTCTCTAAAAATAAATAAGTAAAATCTTTTTAAAAAGAGAGCGGATATATTAGAAGGAATCAACAGCAGATTAGACAGAGCGGAGGACTGAGTCAGCACTTTGGAAGACAAGGTAACAGAGCAGTCAGAGCAGCAAAAAGAAAAAAGAAATTACTGAGGATAGTGTAAGGAACCTCCAGATGGCATCAGGCATAACAACGCCTGCGTCCCAGGGGAACGAGAAGAAGAGAGAGAGAGAGAGCGAGAGCTTGAGAACCTATTTGGAGAAATAATGACTGAAAACTTCACAAAGCAGGTGAAGGAAAAAGACACATAAGTCCAGGAAGCAGAGTCCCAAACAAGATGAACCCAAAGAGGCCCACACCAAGACACACTATCACTAAAATGCAACAGGTTAAAGACAAAGTGAGAATCTTAACAGCAGCAGGAGAAAAGCAGTTAGCGAAGAAAGGCAGTTAGTTAGCTCCCATAAGACTGTCAGTTGAGTTCTCAACAGAAACTTGACAGGCCAGCCAGGATTACCAAGAAATATTCAAAGCGCTGAGAAGTGAGGACCCACAACCAAGGTTCCTCTACCCAACAAGGCTATCATTTAAAATTGAAAGACAGGTAGCTTCCCAGACAAGAAGAAGCTGAAGGAGTTCGTCACCACCAAACTAGTATTACAAGAAATAGTAAAGGGTCTTCTTTATGAGAAGAAGAAGATTTAAAAAATAAGAAATATTCATTTTGCAAATGAATTAAATGCTCCAGTCCAAAGACGTAGGGCAGCCAAATGGGTAAGAAAGTAAGACACTTACACTGGTCATTGGAACAGACTCACTTCAGGTCAGAGGCACTCACAGGCAAAAAGGAAGATGATGGAAAAAAAATATTTTATGAGTATGGAAATGCAAAACAAAGCGGTGGTAACAATACTTATACCAGACAAAATAGACTTTAAAACGAAGGCTATAACAGGAGACAAAAGAACCCAGCAATTCCACTTCTGGGTATTTATCCAAAGAAATCTGAAACACTAAATCAAAAAGACACCATGGCACCATTATGTGCAGTAGCCAAGCTACAGAAGCAGCCCACGTGCCCATCGACAGACGCGTGGGTAAAGAAGAACTGTTGCACACCCAACGGAGTGTGACTCAGCCTCAAACAAGGATGAAATCTCGCCGTCCGCGGCAACACGGGTGGACCTGGAGGGTATTTTGCTGAATTAAATAAATCAACAGAGAAAGACAAACACCATATGATTTGCCTTATATGTGGACTTTTAAAAATAAAATAAGCGAACAAGCGGCATAGAAACAGACTCATCGTTACAGAGGACGTTTGGGTGGTCGCCAGATGAGATGGGGTTGGAGGGGGTGGGTGAAAGGGATGATGGGATTAAGAAGTACAAAGAGGTCGTTACAGAATAGTCATAGGGGTGTAAAATGTAGTATCAGGGGAACCGCTTCAGAAGTTATATAAATATCTAATCTCTGGGTTGTACACCTGAAGCTAATATAATATTTTATGTCAATTGTAACTGAAAAATTAAAAATAATTTTTAAAAAAAAGGAAAGAAAGGGACCCTGGAACTCGTAGGCTTATCCCCAGCAATGCATGCCTGACCCAACCTGAAGAGAATACCTGAGACTGGCCACTGGGTGGCGCACACGGCTTAGATCTGAACAGCACCTCATAGGCACTGAAAGTTGAGCTAAGTTTGGAGCCTTAGTGCACCTGACTGTCTAGCCTCACAGCGTGACCGCCTGCCACACAGACACGAATCCATAGTCAAAGACACCTTGGGAGAGGTGACAGAACTGTTTGGTATATTTCTGGGGGCGGCCCCATGAAATAAAGCTTGTGTTACAACTCCACAACAAAATGAATTTTACTGTATGAAAAAAATTTCAAACTGTACACTTTAAATGTATGCTTTATCTCAGTTTTACCTCAATAACTGTTCAGAAAGGGAGCTTGGGAGGAGGCCCGCGTTCCCTGCAGTCCTGCCCTGCACCCCTTCATAAGTTCTCAGCTGCAGGCGCCTGGGCTCACCTGGGCTCACCTGGGCTCACCTGGGCACCCAACCGCAGGAGAAAGCTCAGCCCTCAGACACAAACACACACAGGTGCTTTCACCTTTCACTCTTCTGCTTTCACCACACGCTCCCCAGAGCTGGCCCAGCAACGCCTCTCCTGCTCGTCTGGAAACACCCTTTGCACTCCGCTTATAAGCCCCACCCAGCGAGGCCCTAGGTGGGTGACGAGCAGCAGGAAGGACACACAGTGGACTTCACCTTAAGAAGGCTAATCACACAGCAGCAGGTCAGAGGGGGAGGCCCTGGATCTGTGGATCAGGTGTTGTAACAGATTGATCTGAGGAGTATAGATGACCAAAAATGCCATTTTTGAGCATGCCTGAGTTCTACGAAAGTGCCAACTGGCACTGGCAGTGAGAGCCGAGAACTGACCCGGGAGATGGGGGGAGTGGGGGAGGGGGTATGTGTATTAGACAGCCAGGAAGGGACATGCCCCTCCTAGGACAGACTCCAGGATGAGCAGGGAGGTGTAGAGGAGGAGACCAAGGAGAGGGAGAGGGAACAGAGTCAGAGGAGGGAGGGGGCCTTCTGAAGGAAGAGGGGAGAGGTGAGGGGCCGTCACCCAGGAGGTCATTAGAATGGGCGGTGTCCCCGGCAGTGAGCTTGCCCAGCGCCCACAGCTGGTGAAATATGCAAAGATGTGGGGGAAATCGCCCAGGGCAAAATGAGGCTAAAGGGAAAAGGCCACTTCTCTTTCCTTATGATGTCCCCATGGTGGTCTCTGCTTCAGAGTGACTCAGGACTGGGAGGCAGCTGTCCTGAGGGAGAGGCAGGGGACAGGGCAGGGAGGGGGTCTGAGACGCCCTGTGGTGGGGCTGCCTGGAGGCAGGAGGGGGACGGGACTGTTCCTGCAGGCAGGCTGGGTGTCAGCCCTGGGCGCTGCGTCCCCAAAATACACACCCAGTTCACCTCTCTCACTCCCCGAGACCCGAACTCTGAGCTCTTCCGTGTGGCCCTGGGGCACGTCCTGCCCCGTGGTGCTGGTGCCACCTTCTCAGCTCCTCGCAACCCCCTGGCAAGTGGGGCCCTGGCCAGACCTGGACACTTTGCTTCCCCCAAATCACTGAAGACACACCCATCATATAACCCTAAGTAGTGACGCTGCTTTTCTCCGAATTAATGAAGTGAAGAAGGAACTAAATTAAGGGAAGTAGAGGAGAGAGACAAAGTGTAATAATTTAGACAAAACAAAAGCAGTTTCCCCCTGGGCTCCGTTAAGTCCCCAGAGGTCACTGGCATTTGATGGTCACCGAGGAGAGAACGCGGGCGGCCAGGACCATGTCGCTGCTCCCACCTCTGCTCCTTCTCATCATCCCAGGTGAGTGGGGCTGGGGCTTTAGGACCTGGAGGGACTGAGGCTGGGCAGGAAACGGAAAGGCTCTGTCCTGGGGGGAGGCACACGTCCAATTCAGCATCCAGACACCTTTGAGTTAAATGAAAACCAAGTATCTGCTGTCTCTCAACTTCTCTGTTAGGTGCTGGGTAACAAGCAAAAATTCCTCTTTTAGGACAGCGCTTGTCACCCTGGCTCGGCCACACACACAGGGGAAGGAACTGATGAGCGAGCCCATCTCTGGGGACTGTCAGGAGCTCAGACACTCGGGCTCCAGCTCAGACCCACTCAGTGAAGGTGGGGCTCAGGGACCTGGGTCTTTGCAGAGCCTCCACAGCTGGTGGTGACTTGGAGCCAGAGCTGAGCCACCTTCCTAACGCACTCGGAGTCCCGGGAGGGGACAGGCAGCGAAGCCAGGTGGACAGCCTCTCTGGACTGTCGCTGCACCCGGCTCACCTGCCAGCTGAGCTTCAGCTCGGGACAAAGCAAAGACTGGATCACGGTCCAGTGGGGTCAGTGCAATAACAGAGACAGGAACAAAGTAGTCTGGTGACATCAGGAAGGCTAAGTTGGCTGTAGAGCCTGAGAACCTTAGAGGAGCTGATATCTGAGCTGAGCCTTGAGGAAGGACAGAAGATTTGATTCACTAAGGCAGAGGGAAGAAAACACTCCAGGCTGAGGGAACAGCTTGTGCAAAGGGATGGAGACACGAAAGAGCACAGTTTTTAGGGTAAAAAGAAAAGAGTGCGTGTGTGAATGAGTGTGCTGTGTGTGTGCGCACGGTTGTATGTGTTTAGTTTCTGCAACTTTATCATGTGTGTCAAATCAGAGCGGGGAGGTTGCAGGTGTGTGGGTGCAACGTGTCTGCCTGTGGGTGACGGGGGAGGCCCGGATGTCTACCTCACAGCCCTGGGACTCAGAAGTAAACCTGTGGACTGAGGGCTGGTGGGGAAGGAAGTGCTCAGAGACGTGAGCAGAGATTTCTGTACTGAGCAGCTAAGAACCCAAAGGGGACCTTTTTGAGAGAGACGACAACAAAAGACATAGTGCCAGGGATTAAGGAACAAACAGGAGGACGGAGGTGAGAACCCTGGGGCAGAGGGTACGGGCTCCAGGCCGTGCCCAGGGAGGTGCCGGAAGCCCGCCAGCCCCGGACCCCAGGAAGGAGGCACATGTTGGGTTTCCGTCTTGCAGGCTGTTTCTCCATCTATGGCCCATCACGGGTGAGCGGTTCAGCAGGGGACTCGCTGACCATCCACTGTCGCTACGACCCAGGGTGGGAGAGCTACAAGAAGTGGTGGTGCCGTGGAGAGCACTGGGGTTCCTGTAATATCCTCGTTGAAACCAGCGGGTCAGAGCAGATGGCGCGGAATGGCCGAGTGTCCATCCAGGACAATCACTGGAGGGGCACGTTCACCGTGACCATTGAAGAGCTCCAGGGAAGTGACAATGACACTTACTGGTGTGGGATTGAGAAACCCGGAACCGACCTGGGACACCAAGTGCAGGTGTTTGCTGGTCCAGGTAGGAATCACCCCGTCCTGTGCTCAGAGGCCTGGCTGCTGGCCCTTGGAGAAGGCTGAAGCCTCCCTCTGTCGCCCAGCCAAGGGAAGGAGGCTGGAGACCGCACGTGTGTGTGTGCTCGTGCATCTGTGTGGGCACATGTGCACGCACGTGGGGGACGGGGTGCACCAAGAGTCTGGGGAGACTGCAAGAAAGAGCAGATCTCAGCACGAGTGGACGTCTCCATCTGCTGTCATCAGAGGGCACAGAGAAGGACAGACTCTCCTTGACAGGCTTGTCCTGGGAATGCAGGTCCTCTTTTCCAGGTCCTTTGGGCACTATCCGCACGTTCAGAGCATGCCCAGTCGGTCCACTGTGCAGGGAGGGGTAGGCTGCTAGAAAGCCATTATCCTGATTGTCTCAGCTACAGGACAAGTGCCCTCTTCCTAGTCCCCTCTCTCTCTGGAGGCAAGGGACTCTGAACTCACAACTGGCAGAAGGAAAGGGTTCACCACCATGCAGGGGCCTCCCACGGCCTCCTCTGGTCGCCTCTGAGCCTTAAAGGGGACTCTGGGTTCAGCCATACCTGCCTGGGACACACCAGAGCCTCCCTGGGGTCAGAGACAGAGAGAGTCCAGTTGTAGACCCAACCCCACAGCTCTACCTCCAGAGCTCTCAGTCTCGTCTTCACTTTGGACACCAGGGAACTACCCCCGCCCCCACGCCCCAGCCGTTCCCACTGAGCATACACACAGACGCTCAGTAGATGACACGAGCACCTGTTACTCATGAGCCCCTGTCTCGAGTCTTTTCAAACTCGGTACGTGCAAATACGGCACACGTGTGTGTGCAGTGGGGAGGTATGTTGGCTTTAGAATGTTCCAAAAATTAACTGAAAAGGACAACAAAGGTGAGTGGATGCATCGAAAAGTGGAGGAGCTGTTGGCACCCGGAGCACTGCAGGCTGGGACCCTCCAAGCCAGACAGGTCCCCACAGGGCAGCCTTCACTGGTGCAGTAAGGTGGTGCTGGGAGGCAGGAAGGACTTCACCAGGGCTGCCGGAGAAAGGGGTGCCTGGGGCTGCCAGAGGCTGGGTCACTCCCAGCCTCGGGTAGATGGCACAGAACCTGCTTCAGCCCAGCGGAGCTGCAGCTCCAAGGAGCGGGAGCGCGGCTCTTACCCTCCAGGGGGCGCCCAGCGAGGCTCTGAGGTTGAACAGGAACTTAGGTAAACTGCCCCCACCCCCACCCCCACCCTGTCCCTCAGACCCTGGTAAAAGAGTGTTTCTCTGTGCAGGCAGTAATGTTACGTTTTAGGTAAGAGATCAGGAAGGTGCAAGAAAAGACCAGCGTGGCTGAGCGGCGCGTGTGAAGGCAGGAGGGTTCTCGATCCCTGGGGGTAGGCTTTGGAAAGGGACCGGGGGGCCACCTGAGTCACCCTCAGAGTGTGCTGTGCTGTGTGTGTGCAGCGGCAAATCCAGCAAACACATTCGTACTGTCAACAGCTAACTTGACTGTACCTATGTCACCACAAACAGCTAGACCTGTGACAACACCCCCGACTACACCTGTGACCTCACTGGCACCAACCAGCCTGGCATCCTCGCCTCCAGTTGCCCAGAGCAGTAAAGGCAGCTTGTCTGCAACCCGTTCCCTTATCAGGTGAGCAGAGCTGGGCCCCTGTAGACCTTTTCCCCAGGCTGCCCTGGGACTGCTCCCCTAAGGATGCTGTCGGGGACCCCCACGTCACCCCTCTGATGCTCCTGTGCAGGGCAGAAACAGAAGTCTGCACTGCACCCCCCCTCTTCCTTTTCACCTCTGAAGTACTTAAGTACTTAAAGCACGTGACCCCTGGAACCTAAGCCAAGTTTCCAGCTAGGCTGCAGGAGAGAAAGTTCTGGTCTCCCTCTGGCTCTCCCCCTGACCCAAGAAGCAAAAGAAAGTGTAGTGGAGTTCAGCCTCGACTGTGCTAGATGGGGAATACTCTTACCGCTAACTTAAAACAACAAAATTGTATTATCTTATAGTTCTGGTGATCGAAAGTCCAAAACGAGTCTCATTGCGCTAAAATCAAGGTGTTGACAGGGCTGAGTTCTGCTGCAGAGTTCAGGGAAGCACTGTCCCCTTGACCTTTCCAGCTGTTAGAGGCCAACCACATTCCTTGGCTCGTGGCCCCTTCCATCTTCGAAACTCAGCAATACCCGGGGCAGTCTTTTTCACATTGCGATACTCTAACGCCCACTCTCCTACATCCATCTTTCACTTATAAAGGTGTGGGATCCACCCAGATAACCCCAAACCATCTCTCCATCTTGGAGTCAGCTGACTGGTGACTTTAAGTCCACCTGCAGCCCTTGCCACGTAACATGACACATTCAGAGGTTCTGGGGGTTGGGGCATCTTTGGGGATCATTATTCTACCTGCCATTGTCATGGGTAGATACCTGTTTCATTGCTCCAGTCCTTCTCTCCCCAACTGCTGCCGGGACGAGAGGAAGGAGTGGGGATCAACCTGAAGTCCACACCCTTCAGAGGCTCCCGAAGGGCAGTCAGTAAGCTCCTCCATCAGAGGAAAACACCCCCAGCCCCCAATTCACTCGTCGCTGCCTGGTGGGCTCCCATGAAGTCCAGGGTCAAGGTCTGTTCTCTCCCTGGGTCCAGCCTCTCGGAATTGCCCTCTATCAGCCCACTTCTCTGCTCCAGCCCATCACCCTTCCTTTCTTCAGGGTCCTATTCCTTGGACCCCAACCCCCGCTGGACAG
Organism: Mormoops blainvillei; assembly: GCA_004026545.1. NCBI lineage: Eukaryota > Metazoa > Chordata > Mammalia > Chiroptera > Mormoopidae > Mormoops > Mormoops blainvillei. The sequence goes on from PVJD01007942.1 coordinate 23,528, forward strand.
CTTGTTCAACAATGAGCCTGAATGAGGCAAAGCTTTCAGGGCCCCTGCTTTTCCAACCAGCTTTGTCCTGCTCTCACCTGCTAGGGGAGCGGATGCTCTGCTGAGCCCAGGGTGCAGAGTGCATGGCTTTGATCGAGACTGGAGGAGCGCAAGAGAGAGCTTGGCAAGGAGAGAGAAGGGTACAGCAGGAAGTAGGACCTGTGCAAAGAGCACAGTGGATATTTTTAGCGTGTGCGATGCAGCGTGCCCTCTCTCCCTTGAGAAAACCCTTAGTGACGTCGACACAACTCATCCTGCTCAAGACAGGCCGAGGGGCAGCACGGGGGCGGCCTGCGGGGTGGAGGGGCCATGGGTCCTGGCAGATGGGGTGAGGCATGGGGGTGAGAGGATCAGATTGTCACACACCGAGAGGAACATATGTGACCCAGGGCCCAGTAGTCTCACTAGGCCAAGTGTCCGCTCTACGGGTCCTACAATAAGGCACCTCTCACATGTACTTTCAGAGGGCGGTCAGAGCCGCCCGAAGTCCCTCCCAGGAGAACCCGGCCGAGAAAGCCAGGTTCACGGATCTGAGTTTGGGAGATGGGTAGGATTTACAAAGGGACATATAAGGTGGAGAGGATACTAGAATAAAGAAGACAGGAAAGGACAAACCTTTAAGCCTGGCTGGATTGCAGGAGACTTGGCAATGAATTGTGGGAGACCAGTCAAAAGGCAGAAGGGAAGCAGACAAAGGGTGCCGGACCCCAGACCGAGCCAGCAGGGAAGCCTCTGAAGGCTTAGCCTTCGAGCTGCATGACTGAGCCCCTCGGAGGGGCCTCCCTCGCCAGGGAAGGGACCAGGGCATGCCTGTCGCTCCAATCTGGGCGGCAGAGGTTGGCGGTTGCGCAGGGGGACGGTCGGCGGCTCTCCAGAAGAGTCTCACGCCTTGGCCATGGTCTCTGTACAGGAACCTCCTCTGCAACATCCATCTTGTGCTGCTGACCTTCGTAAAGGTTTTCCTGCTCCTGGGCCTGCTGTGCACTGCGATGTGGTTGACCAGGCACCCGGGGGGCCCCCAGGGGAAATGAAGCCCTTCCAGGAAGGAGAACTACAGCTCCCCTGCCACGGACACCCTCACATCAGACGAGCAGAACCGCCTGACCTCTTCTCAGGGAGTGGGCAGCGGCTGTTGTTCCCAAAGAGACGCGGGCCCCTACTGTGGCGAGGACCCCCCGGCCCCCGCCACCGTCCTGGCCTCGGGAACATAGCCAGCACAACCCCGGACCCCGGCCTCCACCGCAGGGGCAGAGAACGGAAAAGAGGTGGCGCCCCACTTACACACGGGGTCCGCAGAGGCGCCTGCAGCCTTACCCATGTGGGTTCTCCCGTGGCCCCCTGTCCTGTGATTCTGCAGTGGCCCGGTCAGGGGTGATGGACCTTGACACGGTCTAGGACTCCAACTAATAACAGAGTCAAGATTCCAGCCAACTAGCAAGTGCAGAACCTGGATTAAACCAAAAAGCTTCAGAGTATGTCTACAGGGCCAGGACGTGCCCCGCCCCCACCTCACAGCTGTGCACATTCCACCTTCTGTTGCATCAGGCCCTTCTGGAGAATCACCTGAACGCAGGTGATTAAGGATAAGCTTGGACCATGGCCCCGCCTACATCTGATATGTCTGCACTGTGTGTTTCCTATTAAATCTGTGGGTTTCCGGTGCTCTTTGAGATTCTGTTGTTTGGTGCACTCTTCATATGCATTGCAGGGGGTGTGAAGTGACTTGAACTCGAACACCAGAGTTAGATGTATCTCGCAGAATGTACCTGAGAGTTAGGGAACATTAGCGGGAAGGGGCCTGGAAGATACCTTCTTACTGCCTCAGAGAGGGAGCGACAAGGACCCCCGCGTGCAGATGGGAGCATTCGCTGATGGCTAGGGGTGAACAAAGAAAAGCACGGGGACTTCCAAAGGTAACTTTTTAAATGTCCTTTTCTATACTGTATGAAAGTAATTATCGAGGTATATTTATACCTCAAAAATTACAAAGTCTTCACATGCTACATTTAGTTTCATGAGTTTTTTTCAAGGTAAACACCTGGGTTATTGTCATCTCAATTAAGATCTTAATAGGGGTGGTGGATATATGCTTTACGTTTAAAACTGTCTCATTCAAGTCTTAATCTAGCATCTTCGTGTCACATGTAAGAACAAGGAACCCTGAAGGAGCGAGGCCCCCGGTCCCCGCTCACAAGTCCAGGCAGCGGAGCTGGGTCTGCCCTGAGCCAGCCTGGGGCTGGCCCACAGTCGTCCCGGCAGGGCCATCTGTCACTTGAGAAGGTCAGTTCCTAAGCCCGCTGAGGGCACCGTCTGGCCCCAGGCACAAATACTGGACAAACACAGCAATGCTCTGCAGCTTCACTGCGAGGCCACTTCCTGCGCCCATGACTTGCAAGGACTCACAAACATGCTTTGTTTCAATCACTGTGCTTTTTAATGGAGTTTGACGCTGATATTTAAATATGAGGAATTTCACTTCTGGCTTTTCTTTTAAAAGTAGAAATGCCGGCAGACAGTGGGCCCAGGATACCACGCGCTCCCTTCCGACAGTCATTGAGTGTTCGAAACCTTCCGGGGGGCTCCCGAGGGCCTCCAGGACACCAGTAAGGCACGCCCCTTAGAACAGAATAAATAAAATTGTCCTTTTTTGGCAGATGACATGATTGTCGATGTAGAAACTCCCAAGGGATCTACCAAAAAACTACTAGAACTGGTAAATGAGTCCACAAGGTTACAGGACAAAAGATCAAGACAGACACACACACAAATCATATTTCTGAACGCTGCTCACAAGTGTTAGAGACCAAAATGAAAAACACAATCACGCTCTTCCCAACTGCTCCCCACCAAAAGAAGCCCCTGAACAGAAATCGACCGGAACGTGAGCCACGAGCAGCATCTTTATGCTAAAAATTGTGAGATGCTGATGACGGAAGTCAGAGGTTTCAAACACATCGAGAGCTGCACCCCGTCCGTGGATCGGGGGACTCGATGTAGTGAAGGTATCCGTTTCGTGCTCTTGATCTATATAACTTTGCCGCAGTTCCTATTGAAATGCCAGCAAGATCTTCTGCTAGACAAACTCACGCTTCCTTTAAAACGTATGCGGAAAGGCAAAAGAACTAGAACACTTAAGACAATTTTGGAAAAGAAAAACGCGGGAGGAGTTCGCTGCCCGTACTCTAGCCTGGCGAAGGGACTGCGGAACCTAAGGTTAAGACTCACTCATATAAACCGCAGAGACCCAGACAACCTGGTTTTAGAGGGACAGGCGGGGAGGTCTTCACTGTCCAGTCTCCAAATGCTCTGTCCTTGGTCCTAAACTCTTCCTTGGAGAGTTCGCCTCTCCCTGGGCTCTGCTTTACCTCTGCAACGCCTTCTTTCCAGCATCAATACCCTGCTAACCCACATCTCTAGCTGCCTGCTAGGTCTCTCTGCTTGGCGACCCCGGTGACGCAGAGAACACGAAGTTCCGCGTCCCCCAGCCTGCTCCTGCCTTTCCTGTCCCCGATGCCCTGGTTCTCTAGGCTTCTAGGTTCAAGCGCTCCCTACTCCCAGACTCCTTCGTTTAGACTCTCCTATGCATCTGCTGGATAAGCCCCCCTAAAACACAGTCGCGATCCCATTTTGATCCGCTCAAATCCATCCAAGTGTCTCAAGTCAAAGTTTAAGTAAGAGCTGGGTCCCCAGCCCCCGCCACCTGCCTGACCTTTGCTATCCTAGGTTAGCTCCCTGGGCACTGTCACACAGAAATGGCACTCCACGGCCATCTTAAGCTCACCCAGACCGTGGGAAACTCATGTCACACGCCACCCGCTCACCGGTCCTCTAGGCCTCGTTCCCTCCCCGTGTTGCTCCCCCCGCCCTTACTCAATGGACAGCCGCCCTTCCCTCATCACCACTCAGACATCACCTCCTTTCCCTGTCCGGCCCATCTGACACAATGTTTCCCCTCCTGGGCCGCGAAGCAGTCCTGCCTTTTCTGTAACTCCCTTGAGAACTTATCTTTTTAAACAAAGTGCAACATAAGCTTCTTTCTTGCCATGATTATGTTTCTACATCTGCCCCCCCCCCCCGCCACCACCTGTTTTGTTAGCATGATGAGTGTGTGCCTCGTTGGGCTGAATTTCTCCTTCAGCATGAGTCTGGGGCCAGCCCCAGGCCTCCTGGAGCCGCCATGGATCACCCCGCCTCATAGGGGCCACACCAGGGCTCAGGTTTTGAACTCTGCAGTCCTGCCTAGTAACTCAGCACACAGGGGGCCACTCAGAGCGGGGCTGGTCGGCATGCAAGGGGCTCAGTGGGGTTGGCGATGCTCGCTTGTGATGGACGGTGAAACCCCTCCCGACAAACTTCAGGGAGGGAGCCACTGACAAGCACTCAAAACCCCCCTGAGCCCTAGGGAAGCCCAGCGGTGGCTGTGGCATCATGCCTTCCCAATACAATGATGTGTCCCCTCACCTCCGCTTCCTGCACCTTGTCCTCAGAAACTATGTCCGCCTCTCCCACGGAAGGGGTTTATGGCCAACAGGGGTACCCAACTAGACTTCTCCTCAAGTGGACAAAGCCGGACTCCCGGTCTGCCCTGGCTGTAGGGGAGCTTGCCCTGTGGGGAATTCCAGGACAGATATTCAGGACACCCACAGCCTCCTTTTCCCACTACTGTGCCAACTGACCCCAGAACTTTCGCTGGAAATTGCTTGGCTGTGGCTACCCGAGGCAAAGATGTACCGAGCCTAATCATACATTCCCTGGTCACAGAGCCACAAAGGGGTTGAAGTCCAATGAGACCCAAGAGGTGTCAGAAGAGGAGAAGGAACCATGATCACACAAGGCAGTGGGTGGCTTCATCTGTCAGGACCAAACCCTCCTGGGGTTGTCCCCGTCATTCCCCCAGAGGACTGAAGCTGTGAGGGGCATGTCCTCAGGGAGCCTCCTGTCTGCAGGGAGGAGGTGGCTGTTGTCCCAAGGGACACGGACTTATGAAGCTTTCGTGTCACAGAGTAAAGAGCCAGGCTTCTGAGCACGCAACTTCCAGAGAATTCTTTCCCTTGGGAGGTGGGCATGAGGGCAAGTGATAAGGGGTTTTGGGGAGGAGAAACGACACCCCACACAGGGGCCCAGAGACTCATCTTTCCGCCACTGAGGATGAGAGCGAGTGCCCTCTGAGACCCAGGGCCCTCCCTGGAGGCACAGGGACAATCCCCCCGGAAGGCTCGAGTCCCCAGAATCCAGACACTACTGCATCCTTGTCCTGAGGTACAGAGCCTGCAGGTCTCTCTCGTCCAGTCTGAAGGGCTGTGCTTCCGGGCAGGACTTTCCTGGAGCTGGGGCATGGCATGGCAGATCCCAGGGGTCAGGCTGACCCTGTGCCTCCAGCGCCCCTCTGACACCGGCTCACCCAGAGGACAGCCCCGAGCATGCTCAGCAGCAGCGGCACCTTCAGGAAGACCAGGAGCAGGAAGTGGACAGTGCTGAGTGGAACCCTGTGGGGGACACGGTGACAGGAAATGAACTGTCTCCTGGGTGGAGGAGGCCCCCCGGGACCCTTTTGTCCCTGCTTCTCTCTGTGCCCTGATTCCAGAGCCCAAATAACTCTGGTCAGAATCAAATTGAGAAGGGACCCACTCCAGGGCCCCTCTGTGGGGCCCCTGTCACCTCTCCTCCCTTCGTCAAGAACTGCCCTTGGGACCCTCATTTGGAGGTGATGGAGAAAAAAAGAGAAGAAGAAGACAGCTGGGCCTGCTGTCCGGAGCGTGCTCTGGGCAGCCTCCCTCTGTCCCTTGGCCCCTTGGGCCCCCTTTATCAACAACGCCCAGAAATCCTCACGTCGAAGCCCTTGTCCCTTCCTTTCAGGGTCAGGCAGCAGCACCCCAGCCCTTCTTTGGTGTCTTCGGGAGGAGTGGGGGCCCAGACTCCGACCTGGGGCCAGCCCATCTCCCCCACAGGCCCATGGGCAGCCTGTGGGAGCAGGACCCCCGGTACAGCAAAGACCCCTGGAAGTAAGCCCGGGCTAGGGACCAGGACCCCAAGTTCAGACCCAGTGGGGAAGGAGAGGGGAAGGGCAGGGACAGGAGGAGGGACTGCCCAGCCACCTGAAACCATCCTCTACCTGTGTCCCTGAACCCGCTCCGGGGGACATAGGGACAGAGTAGTCACAGAACAAGTGACAGTTTCCACTCAGGGATCCCTGCGCAGCCTTAGAGATTGTAAAAAATCCAAACCAGAGTTGGGGGAAAACCCAGCAGACCGCGAGGGGAAAGACGTGCTGTGTCGCCAGCTCCCACGCCAGGGTCCTGCAAGGCCGCTGACCCTCCCTGTCCGTGGCCTCCAGGCCTCAGACCCTTACCTTGGGCAGGGGGGAAACAGTTGATTGGTGCTGAAGTTCTGCCCAGCGACCACTGCCGGGAATGTGGCGGCCGTACTGGGACGTGTGGTCGGTCCTGTGGTTGTATGAGGTGCTAGAGATAAATCGCATGTCAGGTGTTACTCTCCCTTCAGCCATTCGCTACCCGCCCGTTGGGATCGGGAAGGGCCCTAGGGACAGCCGGAAGCCAAACCCAGGCCACCTCCAGGAGCTAATGAGAATTTTCCAGAACCGGCCATGAGTGACCTCTAATAAGTTCCGGGTTGCTCTTCCCATCACTGGGTGTGGTTCTGCCTGGTGTGAGGGCGGGGCCCCAGGGACCCCAGGGGGAGGAGGGGCAGGGAGAAGTCTGAATGAAGATGGCCCAGGGTCTCGCAGAGACTCGGGAGGGGCTCAGAGCACCCTTCGCATGGAAACTCAGGCCACTTTAACCCAGTGCTCAGGGGTCACCCAGTCCCTCTCAAGGACCTCAGGTGTCCAGACCATTGGCATAGCCTCCGTCCCCATCCCTGCTGTGTCCTAGCCTCATGATGTCCCCCCAAAAGCAGCTGTCCCAGAGGCTCAGCCTTTCACAGGGCACCCAACACAGGCTCAGTTTCACTCAACAGCCTTTGAGGTCCTTGCCATTAGGGATTTGTTGGTGGATGTGACGCCCTCCCTGCCCTTATGGGGAGGTGGAGACTTAACCAGGCTGACTCACTTCAATAGAAAGAGGTGGGCACAGGGGTGGAACACCACCCTGTACAGTAGCAGGAGTATCTCCTCCACCTTCCAGGGAAGCCGGAAGGAGGGAAGGGGGAGGCGGTTGCGCGTAGACAAGGCTGCAGGACTACCAGGTGACTGTAGAACAGGAGAGACGTGAGCACGTTTCCAGGCTGAGGATAGGAGAGGGTGTGGCCAATGGACAGAGAAAGGGTCTGAAGGAGCAACGAGGGAATTTAGCTCAAGGGCGTGGGGACGCAGGGAGCTGCAGGGCGGGAAGCCAGCCGCAGGGGGATGCTCTTCAGCTCGAGGAGAAAACTTTACCCTCAACCTACAGGGGAAAGCGGGAAGAATGGATTTGATCGTGCAGAAGTTTTCAGGGGAAGAAGGGAAGAAATGGAGAGTGTTCAGCCTGGTGACCTGTGGGCTCTCGGTAAAGAACAAGACCGGAAGGGTCATGTTAGAAACCACGAACTTGGTGTGAATTTTTCCCAGCAATACTGGAGCAGGTAGACCCCAGGCAAGGGGATCAGCTTGCCCCAGTTTGCCAACAACTTTTCCACATTCAGCACTGAAAGCACCCACACCCCAAGAAACCTCTCAGTGCTGGGCAAACCCCACTGGGCGGTCACCCTGATCTCAGGATGGATTCGGGGATGAGGGCTTCGGAAGGTGGATAGGGAAACTCCCGGCTCCTACCCGGGAGTTGAGGGCAGTGGTAAGAGAAGCACAGTCTCCCGTGAACGCCGCAACGGGCTCCAGAAGGACGTGCGACTGAGGCAGGAGCAGGGCGGGCGCTGAGCTGGGAGAGCATGGCGAGAAGGACCGCAGGCCTGGAGGTGTGGGTGAGGCTGAGAGTGGGGAGAGCGGAGGCTGAGGGTACGGGGTGGGGAGCGGGTGCATGGAAAGCTGTAGGGAAGTAGACTGTTTGAGGAGTGTAGGGTTCTACACGCAGGCCCGTTGGGGCGACGACAACACTTGCAACATTGCCATGGAGTGGGATTCCGAAACAGAGTGGAAATGCAGGCCGCCGAAGGTGAGAAGGTCACCGAACCTGAGACAAGGGTGTCTGACAAGTTACTCATAAAACCTCCTGTGACGATGACAGGGGTTGGGGTGGAGAAGCTGCCAGGTTCCCACTGAACGAGAAGGAGCAACGTGGAAGCCAATGGATGGCCACGTCCGGGAGAGGCAGAGGTGGGGTGGCTGTGTGACACAATGTTAAAGGCAGCAGGCGGGAAAGTGCTGGGCTGGAAGCTGTGACGGGAGCTGGCAGAACCGGGGCAGGGCTTTGTGGCCCTGCAGCACATCAGGGGCAGGAGACAGCAGCTTCCACTCAGGAAGCCCACCTCTTGAAACAAGTGAGGCCCATTTCAGGACAGCGTGGTACAGGGAATGTCTTGTGATCAAGCTGAAGATATGTGTGTGAAGCTGCAGATTTCTGGGGGGCTTGGCGGCAATAGCCTTGGCTCAGCACTGAGGGTCTTCCCCAGCAAGGGGGCGAGGCCCCGGTCCCCCGTTAAGGCAGAAGGGTCAGCCACCTCTCTCTCTGCCCACGTGATAGGCTCTTCCCAACACCACCAAGATGGAGGACAAGACAAGATCCAGAGACACTCCGCGTTATAGCCCCATCCTTGCCCGCATGCCTGGTTGTACCCCTCGCTGCTGGAGCGAGCGGGGTTCTTACCTGGGGAAACGAACACCCGCACCTGGAATGCGGGGTCACGTGACCATGCGTCAAAAATCCACACCGTCTGGATTTTACACCAGTAGGACCCAGCGTCACTGTCGCGGAGGTCGCTCAAGGTCACGGTGAGGGTGAGGTCATCAGCCTTGTCTCTGATGGACACACGGCCATTTCTCTCTTCTCTCTCTCCTCCCTGGGTTTCCACAATCTTCTCACAATCTGTGTCATGCTGTCCTTGGCACCAGTATTTGTTATACCCCTTGTAACCTTCCTCGTATGAACACCGGATGGTCAGGGAGCTGCCTGCAGTACCCGTCACGAACCTGGGGCCCTCCAGGGACAAACGGCCTGGGAAACACAAACCACATCCCAGGACTCCATTCCGATGGACCCCAGAACGAGCCCAAGGGGGAAGTGGCTGGGGAGGTGTGGACGGTTCTGGCCCGGGGATGGGAGCCCCGGGGGGACACCCGAGCCCAGGACCTGAGACTGGAGACTGCAGTCAGCAGCAGGAGTAGGGACCTGTGCCTGGGTGCCCAGGGACACTGAGTAACTGTACAGGACCCTGCTCCTTGGGGCGGGGGGAGTCGGACCAACGCTGGACGTGGGAGCTGAGAGAGCTGGCTGTCCGTCCAGGCCTGTCCTGAGCCCTCAGCCTCTGCCAGGGGCGAGGCTCAGTCCTGCGCCCAAACCTCTCCCTTGGGAGGAGAGCCTCTGCATTCTGGGCGTTTGGCAACTTGGGGTTGTCCTTCACGAGTCTTATTTACTTGGCTCTCCATGTGTCCTCAAGAGAGGGCACATAAATCCCTGGCTCTCGGCTGCTCTCCAGGGCGGAGCAGCACGCCCGGTCTGCCAGGCACGTGGCTGCTGGTAAGGGCCAGGGCCCCCAGGGGGCCCCGCCAGGCCTCCTGACACAGATTTGGGCCATGGGTTGACCACCCAAAATCATAGTCCCTGCGGCCTGAAAAGATGGGAGGGAGCAGAGCCAGGAGTTGAGCTGGAAAAGGAGACTGGAAATGTGAGTCTTTACAAGTGACTTTGAAGTTTTCATCGGGGAGCCCCAGCTGCAAGTCCCCTGGAGGGACAGGTGAACCTGAGGGTTGGAGGGGCCAGCCCCTTGCTCACGAAGGGAAGCGGCTTCCATCATCGGTTTCCCTACACCCAGGCCAGGGGCCTTAGGTAATTTTATCTCCTTTAAGCAAGGAGATTTCAACAAGCAGTGACATGAGGGGCAGGGGGAGAGAGCCCAGGTTTTTAGTATTGGCGATTTCCCTGGTCTGAGTCTCCTCACACTGAGGGGTTCGAGTTAACCACATGCTGTCACTGGGCGTGAAGTCTCGAAAACACGCTCACAACCAGCGCTCATGAGGCCAAGAGAGCTGGCTCCAGCCAGCCCTGCTTCCACTACCAGAGAATCACATAATGTTACCGTCTTTCAAGACATGACGGGCGCCTTGCACGTGTACTGAAATGCATCTCTTAAATGTCTTTCTGACTCTAAGACCTGGATCATAAGGGCCTTTGGACACCTTGAAGACCAGCCGCCTGCGTAGTTTTATTAGAAAACTACGTTTTCTGTGGTCAGTGTCCCCACCAGGCTTCTTCTTTTAAATCTCTGTCTTTCCACTCACTTTCCTGGAAGACTCTGCCATTACATTGGGCAGGTTCTATGCTTTGTGAGGAAACCCAGCCAAAAAAATTATTCTGGCCCTGGCTGGCGTGGCTCAGTGGATTGAGCGCCAGCCTGCGGAACAAAAGGTCGGGGCACAGGCCTGTGTTGCGGGCCAGGTCCCCCGTGGCGGCGTGCGAGAGGCAACTGGTTGGTGTTTCTTTCGTACATCAGTGTTTCTCTCCCTCTCTTTCTCTCCCCCATCCCCTCTCTCTGAAAATAAATAAGTAAAATCTTTTTTAAAATAAAAAAAAATTATTCTGCAAACATGAAGGGTATCCTCTCATTTTCATCCTAAATCTACATCCCACAGTGGGGAAAAAAGTGCCCTCACGTGCTTGGAATGTCTTTTCAAGTGTTTCTCTTCTGAAAGCCCAGCCGCGGACGGACAGTTGTATGTACTTCCTTCCACCACACCTTGACCCCGAAAATGAAAGGTGGATGCTGAGAACGGCATCGTAGGCCCACCATTAATTCTTTCTAATGAATCTCTCCAACTCCTTTCCACTAAACTCTGACAAAACAGAACCACTGCAAGTCCCTGAACCTTCCATGATCTCCCATGGCTCCACACTTTCGCTTACACTAACCGCCTTTCCCACTCATTCTTCAAGACCAATGTCCAGTAACACCTCAGTGAAGACCCACATCCTCCCAACAGCAGAGCTCGCGGTCCCTGTCATGCGCTCTCATCCCGTGGCAATGGGTCTCTTCTGTAACAAATTCCATGCTGTATTACAACGACTTGCCTTCCTCATTCAACCCTGAGCCCCTGAGCGCAGACGCTGCTCCCAAGCACAGCACCTGGAAGGGTCTTGTCACACAGCTGGTACTCAGCAAGTGTACATAGGACCTGTGGGTGAACGTGAAATGCACAGAAGAATATCCTGACAGCTGGGTGGATGTGTCCTTCCCATTTCTGCTGTCACCTTGCCTCTGGCTTGAACCCAGGGCACCCCTCCTGTCTCCTGTCCTGCTGCCTGTGCGAGCTGGCTCTCCAAACCCCAGCCCCGCTTACCTGGGATGCAGAGAAGGAGCAGAGCCAGAGGCAACCACATGGTCCCCTGTCCCTGGCTGGTGTCCCCCGCAAATCCAAGTCCCAGCTGGAACTGAGGAGCTTGCAGGAGAGCCTGGTCATTCACTCTCTACTTGTTGGAGGCTCCTATGTGTCCCTGTGTCATTTACTTCCTTCTCAACCTCTAAGGTGCTTCCTCATTTGAAGCCTTACTTAGAAAAAGGGGAAGAAAAGTAAGAGGCTCAGTCAGAGAATGACGACTCCCAACAAGGAAAATCTGCTGATTTTTCCCCCTACTTAGTGACGTTTGGGCCACACAGTGAACCTTCATGAAAGTCAGTCCCTGTATATGAAGCCTCCTGCAGACCTGTGTCCTCTGACTCTCTCTTCTTCCTGTCTGGGACTGCTCCTTGTTCTAATCAGCTGCCCCTTCTCCCTGGTTGCCTACTTTTGGGTCATAAAGCACCCCCACTTAAAACACCTGGGGTGAGGAGAGGACCTCCCGCTATCTCTCTCAACTGCTGTGTCCCTGCAGGTGCCTCTCATACGCCTTCCTCAGACCTAACAGCCTTCCTGGGCTCCGGGTCCAGTTTTCTGGCTTCCCAAAGGGGACACTCCTCCTGCTTGAACGCTGTTCATCTAATTCAGTATAAGGTGGTCGTCAAGAGCGTGGGTTTGGGCACAGACTCAGATACCATCTCCGTCCCTTACTGGCCACGTGCCCTTGGTGAATCACGTGCGGCCTCAGTTTCTTCACCTATAAAACGGAATAATAGGAATCATTCTTATCGCACAAGAATAAAAGAGAGAACGGAAGTGCCTGGACATAGTAACCACTCAGTAAATGCTAAATATCTTTAGAATAGCCCTGGACATTAAAATAGCATCTCATCTGGTCTCTCAGCCAGTCACACGTTCCCTCCAGCCCAGGGTACCTATCAGTAGCTTGTACAACCCTTTTCCCAGAGGCCGACATCCATGGCCTTAAATTCACGATCTTGTAGAACTTTCTGCCGAATCATCGGCCATTTTTAACTTTTGCTGTTAAGGGCACAACTTCTGATTTCCCCTCTTTCACCAAATCTGATGAAATGTGGTACATAGGTTAAGCCTCAGACTGTACTGACAACATTCTGTCTCTTGAGCTCATTGGTTGTTATATAAACATCTCCTTAAAATTATTCTGCAAACTATACATATCTGTTACATGCAGTCTTTTCTCGGTACAATATATTTTACAATTACATGCATGTATGTGTGTACCTTATATACTATATGTAATTAAATATGCGTATAGACGCGATGGAATCATGTCTATGAGATTTTGAGAGGGGAAAAAAAAAATCAACGCTCAAGAATGTGATACCTCGTAGAGAAAAAGAGACATTTTAAAAATTAAAAAACTCCAAATGTACACTGTCAATGTCTACTGTCTTCTTTGATAAAAATAACTCATAGTACTCCACCCAGCCGAGAAGCAAACCCAAATAATTTGCATCTGAGGGACACGTGGTACAAAGGGAAGAACAGCAAAGAACAAAATCAGTTCAGCTGTAAAGTTTATGTCCTGGCCCTGGCCGGGCGGTTCATTTGGTTGGAGCGCTGTCCTGATGCGCCAAGGTTGCAGGTTTGACCCCGGTCAGGGCACGTCCAAGAATCAACCAACGAATGCATGAATAATTGAAACAACAAATCAATGTTTCTCTTTCTTTCTCTCTCTCTCTCAAAAAAAAAAAAAATCAATTAAAAATGGGTGTCTTCGTCATTACTATTAATGCGGTTATTTAATAATATACTTATTGAAAATGCTAATGTTAATTCTTGGAACTAGACACATGATTTTTTTAAATTGATAAAAATGACCTTCTGGATCTCAAAGCCTGAATCGTCACAGATATTTCCTGCTTTCTGTAAAGACTGTTGGGGAAACGGGCGGTGGCTGGGTCAGGGTGTCCCGCTCGGTCACTGTAGGCTGTGGGCCTTCCTTCCCGGGCAGAACTCTGGCTGTAGTGGAAAATCCGGTGTTCCCACTAGCAGCACAGTGGGAAGCTGGCCGTGTGGGAATGTGATCGGAGCCTCCCGGGAAAGACCGTGAGCACCGCAGGGAAACCGGAAGTGCCAGAGCCACACCAGCCGGAAGAGGCCAGACAGGGATCCTGGCAACTGCAGCTGCGCTCTTCCCTGAGCGCAGCGCTCAGAGCTGCAAGGCGGGAACCATTATCCCCACTTTAGAAATAAGAAAACAGAGGCTCGGAGAGGTCCCGAAGCCAGACGTCATCTCATCAAGCCCGCAACCCCCAGCTTAGTTTGCTGCCCTTTGGGATGTGGGGGAAAGCCAGTGGAAGGAGAGGGGAACCTGCTTACAAAGGAGACCCGAAACTCAGCAGCAAGGAAGTAGCAAGTTTGCTTTCCCAAAGCAAGCGCAGGCTGCACAGAGCACGGCGCGGCTTACGTGGCATGGCAACCATTGCTCAGGCATCTGCCCACTGTCTGGACCCATTCTGCCTGCGGGCAGTGTGAGGCCAGTAGGGCTCTGGCCTGCCCAGCCCCACTAGCAGCTGCCAGAAGCACCTGGAACATTTGGGAGATGCTACCAGAGGGAAGAGGCTAGGCACCTGGGAGAGAGAGTTCATCCTATCGCCGTCCGCGCTGTCGCACCATGGGAGGCGTGGACGCTGGGGCAGACCAAAGACAAGCACAGACAACACCATTAGTCATGAGGGAGCCACAGATCAAAGGCACATGAGACAGAGACCCACACTCACTGGGATGGCCGGCATCAAAGGGCCGGGTGAAAGCCTTGGCAAGGATGTGGAGCGACCGGAACACCCACGCCCTGCTCGTGGGAACGTAAAGTGGTGCCGCCACTTTGGAAAACAGCCTGGGGACTCCTGAAGTGATTCAGCGTAGAGTTGCCGTGTGACCCCGCAATTCCACTCGCAGGTATGGACTCAAGAGAAATGAAAACACGTCTACACAAGAGCTATAACATAAATGTTTAATGTAACATTATTCGTAATAGCCAGAAGGTAGAAGCAACCCAAAAGTCCATCAGTGGACAAATGGATAAACAAATTGTGGTGTATCTATGCAACGGAATGTCATTCAGCCATGAAAGGAATGAAGCGCTGATACATCCACATAGACGAACCTGAAAACGTTTTACTAAGTGAAGGAAGCCAGTCACAGAAGACCATGTGTCATGTGATTCCACACATATGGAAGTCCAGAATACGGAAATCCATAGATCCAGAAGTAGGTGAGTGGTCACTTCGGGCTGAGGGGCAGGCATGTTTGTGGGGGTAGATAATAGCTAAGAAGCACGGGGTTTCCATCTAAGGTGATAAAAATGCTCTAAGATGGACTGTAGTGAGGATCATATATGTCTGTGAACATGATACAAACCACCGAATTATACTCAGTAAATGGTGAATTGCCTGGTATGTGAACTATGTCTCAATGAAGCTATTAAAAAAAAAAAAAAAGCAGATGAACGAGGCCAGAGGCTGGCAGGCAGGCAAGAAGCCTGGGCGGGTCTCAGGCGGGAGGCCCTCCTGCACCTGCCGTACCAGGCCTTCATCACGTGCAGCTCATGGAAGCTGGCCAACCCCCTATCAAGAGGTGGAAGCTATTTTCCATCCCCTTGAACCTGGGTGGGCTTATGGCTGCTTTGACTATAGAAGATGTAGAAATGATACTGTGTGACTTCTGAGGATAGGTCATAAGAAGGATGTCTCTCTCTCCGGACACTTGCTCATGCATGCAGCTGCCATATTGTGAGGAGGCCCAGACCACATGCAGAGGCCACAGGTGGAATTCCCGCCAGCAGTCTCAGCTAATGGCAGGTGAGTGGAACATCAATGAGCATGGAAGGGGAAGAGCTTTTAGATGATTCCAGGCCCCAGCATTTGAGTCTTGCAGCTGAGATTCCTGGACATAAAATCTATTTCCCTACTGTACCCTCTTGAAATTCCTGACCCATAAGATGCATGAACATCATAAATAGTTGCATTATACAACTAAAATTTTGGCCTAAAACGGCCAAAGTAACTAGAGCCTCAATAGTAACTAAAATTGTCCTCACTTGTAGATGAGGAAACTGAGGTGGAGAGAAGTTGAATAAATTGCCTAGTGCCACCACCCTGTTAGTAAAAAGCGGAGCTCTGATGGGGACCCAAGCATTGGACACTAACATGCTCACACTTAGAGACAGGGAGGAGGCCAAGCAGAGAGCCGAGGCCGAGGCCGGGTGCAGGGGGCCGCGGGCTGTAGTTTGGACCTACAGCCGTTACTAGATGTTACACCAGAGCCCAGGCTCCCATGCTGGTTGATGTCTCTCTCCATGGTTCTCGCTGCTGCTGTCACTAAGCCTACAGCCCAGGTCACAAGTCACTCTCTGTCCCAGCCTCCAAATGCCTCAGAGTCTGCAGTCTTTATGAAACTGCACAGTTCGCCCTCCTCAAGGGTCCTTGGCAGGGGGTGTGGGGGGCTGGGAAGATGCCAAGGCCAGCTAGGAAGCGCCCAGCATTACCCCCCCACCCCATCTCACAGCAGGAAGCCCCCGGCCTGCAGCGATGCCTCCTCAGCAGGGATCTGTTGGGAGGGGAAACACTCAGGGGCCTTGGCCATCTGTCCTGGGGTCCCCCAAGAGGCTGGGTGAGTCTCTGGCTGTTCCCACTGGTGTGGGGACTTCCAGAAGCCCAATGAGCCCCCCGAGGGTCAGGACCTGGACCCTGCCTCTTTTCTTCACCCCACACAGAAATCAGGCACATGTGTAAAATAAAACCACAGAGAGACACCCCTGAGGATGTGCACATGCTGAGTGGTGGCCCAAGTGAGGAAACTAATTAGGTACAGATGTGTGCATGTTGGGCTATGAGGGACCAGGAGGGCAGAACCAGGGGGCCCACGGGAAACCGTGGGGCAGGGGACAGGTGACACAGATTAAATGCCACGTCCTCAGAGGGACCCACTCATGTGCCCTGTACCTAGATTAGTCCCCTTCCCCTCAAACTCTACATAATCCCTACCCCGACCCACCCCCATTGTTACTCTCACATAGCACCTGTCGTCAGTCACACAGATGTGAGTGGCTTCAGTCCTTAAGGGGCTCTCCCCTCTGACCAGTGTTCACAAATGCTTCTTCATTCGGTCCCCCTTTCTCCTCATCCATTGTCCCCCCAAGATAGCCAGTGCTTGGCCCAGGGTTGGACCCTCTGTCCACCCCTTAGCAAGAGAGACCGGGTATCCAACTTCAACCAATGCCAAGCCAAGGGAGTGAGGTAGCATTACCTGGGAAAACAGCCACTGTCACTGGGGCATGAGGGACACTGCTGGCTCTGTCCACCCCACACCAGTGTCTGCGTCTCCTTCCTCCAGGTCCTCTATGATCACAAGGAAATGGTGTCCCCTGGGGCTGTCGCAGAGGGTCCCCCGGTCATGCCTCACCTCCTGCCCCACCACCTGTTCTGTTTCAATGACTCAGACACGGTCTTTCCAGTCAGGCCCTGGGCACCAGAACTTCCAGTGGCCTCCCTCTCCTGCACAGTACCGGCACTTCTTCACCGGTGTCCCTCGCACTGTGCCTTCTAAGATCTTCAGGATGCGCAGAGCGAAGTAGCCTGAAAAACACAAACCCACACAGCCTTAGCCAGTGTCTCCAGAGGCAGCAGCCCCTCTTTGCCCCCAAACCCAAAGTTCCGCTCCCCTGGGAGGCAGAGGAGCAGGAAAGCCCTGGGAAGACAGATCTGCTGGCCTCAAAGGACCGTCCCCTGAACACATCTACAGAAAAAAAGGGCACACCCGGCCCTCTTGGTTCTCCAAAACCCCAAAGCCAAGTTCTTGCTTCTCTTTTTTTTTTTGTTTCTGCTTCTATCTCCCTGCTTGTTATAACTTCACTTCTTATTTTCAAATACAATAGTTCTCAGAAGATATAGATGGGAGATCTCGAGAAAATGGCATAAAATGTGTGTGTGTGTGTTTGTGTGTGGCGGTGAGAAGAGAAAGGGGGCAAAAAAAGTATAGACTAGAGGTATTTGATAACTGACCTAGAAATAGTAATGTAGCTGCTGGAAAGGGGCTTCATCCGCTCCGGGTTTTACAACGTGTTTTGGCTCAAATCCACCGTAAGAAATAAGCTTTACATTTGAGCCCAGAATTACCGCCCATATTTTACACTGGAAACAGAAGTTTCACCATATGCTCTGCACTGGGATGTTTTCTATTCTCTCTTTTTTTTTAATGCTGGCTGTGCCCCCCACTCACCCCCCGCCCCAAATTGACCTTGTAACCTAGTAATTATAATTCGTCATAGCCTACTGACCTGGTCCAACCCTGTCCAGGTAGAGTCGAAGAAACCGAAGCCAAAACCCAAAGGTAAGCCACACGGAGAGGGCGGCCGATGTGGTCAGACGCTGAGCCAGGCCAGCGCCCAGACCCCATGGCTCCGACCCAATGCCCTTCGCCTCTCCTTGGGTAACCTCGACAATGCAAAACACCTATGTAGTTTGTTGAAGAAGTCGCCAACTCAGCAAGCCCCTCTCTCCTCCCAGAAGTCCCCCCCTCACCTCTGGCTAAATCAAGTCCCTCCTTCCTGCAGGACCCCCAGCTGCCAGTCTTAGCACTGTGGTCGGCGAAAGTCCAGAGTATTGAATGCTGTGTCTCACCCACTCCAGGTGGAACTTCAGGTGAGAGGGAGGAGGTCACCCTCCTCTCAGAAAGCTAAGTTTTTGTTATGCTCACAAAGACATGAGACCCAGTGGGGGTCGCCCCCACTTCGTCTTTCCTTCTTGGCTCTCTCCTTCTCTCTCTCCACCCCTCCCCTCCCTTCCTCTGTCTCAGCAGGTAGCTCCGTCTCCATCCTTCTCAGGTCCAGGTCTTTGCTGCATCACAGGGCACAGAGCCCGCACTGCGGATCCCAGTGTCATGCCCCTCCCCTGAGTCACCAACCAGTTCTGCCAGCTCTGCCCACTCCCAGGACATCCTGAGGACCAGCCGAGGGTGGGGTGCTGCAGGAAGTGGCATTTTTAGCACAGCCCCACAGCTCCCCATCCACCCCTGAGCCTGCGCCCACGCTCGGCTGGGATTATCCAACGGGCAGGCTCGGCCAGCGCCACAAACAGCCGGGATACAGGCGGGATTCCTCAGACTCAACAGAAAGAAGAAAAAGGGCAGAAGATTTCCACAGACATTCTTCTCCAAAGATATTCAAATGGCCGATAAGCACAGGAAAAGATGCTCCAATCACTAACCATTAGGGAAATGCAAATCAAAACTACAATGAGGTACCACCTGACACTCATAGGAGGGTTGCTATCCAAAAGAAAAGAAAAGAAAAAGTCCAAAAACAAAAAACAAACAGAAAACTAGTGTGAGTAAGAATATGGAGAAGTTGGAGCCTTTGGATACTGTTGGTGGAAATGTAAACAGACACAGTGGAAAACAGTATAGCAGTTCCTCAAAAAATTAAAAATAGAATTACCATGTAATTCGGCAATTCCACTTCTGGGTGGACACACAAAAGAACTGAAAGTAGGGTCTCAAAAGGATATTTGTGCAGCCCCGTTCACAGTGGCATTATTCACAACAGCTACAACATAGCAGTAACCCAAGTGTCTGTCAATGGATGAATCGATAAGCGGGATGTGGCGTGTACATGCACTGGAATATAATCTAGCCTCACAGGGAAAGGAAATTCTGGCACCTGCTACAACATGGATGGACCTTGAGGACATTACGCTAAGTGAAATGAGCCGGTCACAAAAAAACAAATATTTCTGGTTCCACGTATATGAGGTATTCACAGTAGTCAAACCACAGAGACGGGCAGCAGAGTGGTGGTCACCAGGGGCTGGCGGGAGAGGAGAACAGGCGGTGCGTGTTGGACGGGGACTGGGCTTCAGTTTCCCGAGAGGACAAGCGTTCTGAGACGGACCTCGCACAGCAAGGTGAATGTATGTAATGCATTTAATACCACTGAACTACAAGTTAAAAATGGTAAAAAGCTGGTAAAAACGTGTATTTTACCACACCAGAAAAGCCCTGTACCTTAAAGAAAAGAGTTGCACCCTGGAAAGAACCCCGTGAGCGGAGCATGGAGGGTGAGTTGAGAGGTGTTCGGCACAGGAGCGAGAAGGCTTTGGGAGCCCCCCGCAGTTTTCCAAGCAGCTAATGGCTCTCCCTGGCACAGCGCGGACGGGGCAGTTGGGGGAGATGTGGGAGACTATGCAGAGCTTGTTCGCTGGGCACCTTTTCAACACAAGTGATAATATTCTTCTGTCTTGGGCTGATGTGATTCATTAGGCTAAAGCCACCGATGGAGGAGCAAAGGCTGGAGAAAGGACAGTGCTCCGGGGAGGCTGGGAGTCAGAGATGGACATGGGGTGGGCACTGCGTGAAGGTGAGGACAGAGCCCGGGGACACCCACAATCGCCACCGGACACCCTCAGAGAGCACCGACCCTGCTGACACCACGAACAGTAATAAGCACGCCTGTGTAGGGCCCAGAGGTGGGGGCAGATACGAAAAAGGGAGACGGACCGGTAAATACACACGTGATAGTAAAGGCAGGCGTGGCAGGTGGGACTGCTGCCCTGGGTGAAGAAACGGTCCCAGATCTTGAGCCATGGGAGGATAAGTGGAAGCCTCCTCCAGTTTGGGGTCCGTGTTGGCTTGGTCGAGGAGAGTCCTGGAGACACAGCATCACTGACCATTCAAAGAGGGGCCTTGGTACCACTGCCTCCAGCACAGTCCGGGGGGAGGGTGTGGTCTTGGGCGCACATCAGAGACCACAGGTATGGACCACTCAGCCCTCTGACGATTCCATCGAGCCCACGGGGAAGAGCTCAGGGTTGAAGGTCAAGTGTTTGGCTCCACCAAAGTCTAGCAAGAGAAGCACCTGTAGACAGAAAATGAGGGTCTTTGCCCCAGTTCCCCTCGGCCACCTTTCTGAGGCTGGTTCACCCAGATCACAGCACAGAGCTGGCCTGGGGGCAGGGAGGAGAGGTGGATGAGCAGGGGCATGTGAGAGTGACATGGGGAACAGGTGATGAGCATCTCTGTTCCCCCTCCTCTTCCTCAGTGCCCACCCCTCAGCGACGCCCATTCTAATGCTCACATAGAGCCATGGAGAAAGTCCACCAGAAGAGAAAGATGCTAAAAGTAGACTTTCAAAGCGGGGGAGTATCTATTTCAAACTTCTCTGCCTGCTCTCTCTGCCAGTTGAACGCCCCTGAGCAGCTGGGGCTGTACCAGGTCCCAGGAGAAGCACTTTACAAACCACTCACTGGATAACGGCTTCCATTAGAATAGCGTCTTTGACTTCCCTGAGCACTTCTGCATCTGTGATCTAATTCTCTCCTCCCATTAACCCCACGAGTCATTGGTCAGCATCGACAGGCCCCAGGCTAGAACGGCATCTCAAAAACCATCGCATTCTAGCTTTCGACCTTTCTCAGAAATCTGTTTTAAAGCTGCTTTTCCATCTGAAATCTAATTTGAGGTCATTCTCAGAAAATTCCCCAGTGAAAATCCCTTCTCATTTCTTTATTTTAGCCAAGAATACTCTCTTTTGCTGCTGTAATTCATTGAATGACTCACTTCAAGTTCAAAGGAGTGAAGTTTGTCAACAGCAGGCCCGTTATGGTTATGTCCCACTTGCGTGCCAAAGCTCTATCGAGAGACTGAGCTTTGATTTGTGTAGCAAACTGGCAACAAAGGAACGTCTGTGGAAATACGTATTCTTACAGTGTGACTCACCCAGCGGTAGCGACTGAGCCAACCTGTACGAGCGTCTGCTCTGGGGCAGGCCTGCACCAACGGTGGAGGGAGGCAAAGACGAATGGGCAGCCCATTCGGCGGGACTTGAGCTCAAACGGCCGTATCGCAGTGGGGTCAGAGTGATCTCAGAGGACAGATGTGAGCAGCTATGACCGGACAGGCCAGGGGAGGCTTCACAGAGGAGGCGATGCTGGAACTAGGTCTTAGGAGATGAAAAGATTTTTATAGCCAGAAGAATGGTTTAGCAGAAACTCGAAAGGGAAGACCAGAACTAGATCGGTCCATTGTGGCCAGAGCACAGAGTGTTCACGGACGTGGGAGTGACAAACGCACGGCGGTTGGCCCAGGAGCGGATCTTGCGGGACCTCGCACTTTACCCTGGAGGTGACATGTAGCCTCTGAGCAAAGGAGACCTGATCAGGGTGAGGGTTAGGAAGAGACGTCTGCGGTGGGAATACGTGGGATGAATGGGAAGAGGAGAGTCAGGTAATGAAAGTCCAAATCACGAAAGTGGCTCTGAGAACTGACAGAGCAAGAAAAGCGAGAGAGATGCTAAATAAAGGGAGACCTGACAAGATTTCCGATCCATCGGAGGCGAAGGGTGAGGAGCCAAACATAACCTGGAATGTCTCGCTCTGGGGTGGGGGACACCGTGAACTGAGAAGGGGGGTGCGCGGAGAAGCAGGCTGGGAAGGAAGTGAGACGTTTGCTGGAGGGCACGGGGTGTTGGAGGAGCTTCAGGAGCAGCCGGGGAAAGTCGTCCAGACAGAGGCCACTGAGAGAGGCGGGGGGTGGACACCCTGATGGGAGGGCCTGGCAGAGGGGCTCCGTGAGACCAGGGGACTTGATAAAGCGGTGTTGGAAGGGAACGTGCTCTACCCGGGGTGTGCATTAGAACGTGGGGGTGCCTGTGAGGCCCTCTGATGCAGACCAAGAAGTCAGGGGTGTGGGAGGACCTTGGGCTTTAAGGGGCCTGCCGTGGAGGAGGAGTCAATGAGGAAAACCCAGAAATGAAGTTCAGAAAACAAGAGAACCAGGGGACACGATCTGGTGACGTTTTCCAGAGGGAGCCACCAACAATGGCAGAGGAGGCGGATGGGAAGCTGACCTGCAGGTCCAGCAGGAGGATGTCACTGGAAATTGTTATTTTGTTATTGCCAAGGTCGAGGTCACAGAGGAGAGGTGACGATCAGAATGAGGACTCCCTCCTGTTTTCTCCCTTCTCCCTCCTGGGCTTCAGCCCCTCGGGCCCCACAGCCCTGTCTCACACTCGGAAGACCCCCTGTGTCAGGGACACAGAGGCCATTTGGTCTGCCCCTCCGTCCCCCTGTTGTTCCAGCCCCCGAGATGCAAACCCCGCCTGGACCCAGCCTGTGAAGGTTCGTACTGGACAGGGCTGCTTCTGGCTCTTCCTTCACGACCGTGGGCACTGGCCTCTGTCCCCACCCACATGACCTGACTTGTCCCCTGAGGACCCCAGCCAAAGAGGACCCCAGAAACGCTGCGATGGGGTTGGCACCCTCCCATGCTCTTGTTTCTGAAGGAGTCCTGGCGCTCCTCACAAGCCCGAGGTGGCCGAACACCAGACCGAAGGCAAAGGTTTGCGCCCACCTTCTGTCCAGGGAAACCAGGGGGCCCCGGAGCTGCCGGACATCTCTGGCATGGGTGCGAGCTCCCCCGGCACGCCCTGGTGCTCCAGCTGGTGAACCCCATAGGAGAACACATACAAATGCTCACAGACAAATACGCATCCCCACTTACGTTCACACGCACAGCCCACTAGTCGGTGAGAGGATGACAAATGTGAGTTTCTAATTAGGAGCTGCACAGACGGTAGCTCTTAGGAAGTGCCTGACTTTGCGTAATTCCTCCTAAATTTGGCAGTTTCAATTCCTTGGTTCCACAGGAGTTTCGGTGTGAGCTCATCCACATGTGAGAGTGTCTCAGAAAACTGAGGGGCGGAAACAGTGGGGAGATGCAGCTCCAGGTTTCCTGTAGTCATTGAGTAAGAGGTTGCAAGTTAAAGAGTTCGTCGTTCCCCTAAATCTACGGGAAGCCTAGATTAATAGGTCATTGGAGCTGTATGAAGAAGAGTCCAGAAAGAGACTCACACCTACAGTCAACCGATTTTCAACCAAGACACCAAGGCAGCCTGATGGAAAAGGAAAGACAGTGCTGGAAGGACTAAGTACCCACGTGGGAAAAAATGAACCTGGACCTCTACTCATTACATAGAGACTATTAATGATAATTAATTAATTAATTTTAAAATGATCGCAGACCTAAACAAATAAAGGCCAGACCCACAAGGCTTTTAGCAGGAAAGCGTAAGAGAGTATCTTTGCAGCTTTGAAATAGGCAGCTGTTTCCTTAAGACACACACCAAAACACACCACCATCAAATACAGATGGGATTTCACCAAAATTAAACTTTTCTGTTTTTCAAGAGACAATATTTTAAAGAATGAGAGGCAGGCCCAAGACTGGGGGAAAAGATATGCAACGCATGGGCCTCACCGTGGATTATGAGCATTGGACATTTCAACCAGTTAAAGAACTTTTATAACTGACCAAGAAGAAGTTACACAACTCAGTTTTTAAAAATAGGACAGAGATTTAAATGGACACTTTACTAAAGATGTGATAAGAACAGCTAATCGGCATGTGAAAAGGTATCCAGCACCGTTAGTCATCAGAGAAATCCAGTTTTTTTAAAAGATTTTATTTATTTATTTTTTAGAGAGAGAGGAAGGGAGGGAGAGAGGGAGAAAAGTATTGAAGTGTGAGAGAGACGTCGGTCAGTTGCCTCTCGCACGCCCCCTACTGGGGACCTGGCCCACAACCCAGGCACGTGCCCTGACTGGGAATCGAACCTGTAAGCTTTCAGCTTGCGGGCCTGTGCACAATCCACTGAACCACACCAGCCAGGGCAAGACGTGCAATTTAAAACCACAATGAGAATGCACAAAATGTGAATACATATATCAATGCCACTGAACTGTGTACTTTAAAGTGATTTAAACAGTAAATTTTAAGTTATATATATCATCCCACAATTTTTTTCAAAGGGCAGAAAGTGCACGTAGGAATGTAAGCAATTACCTCTGTTCAAAAGGCCATAACCTGCAGACTTGGTCGCACATACGTGTAGACCCACCCTCACCCCATCTTTCCTCCCAGCCAGTGGTCATCACTAACTTTAATAATCTGATACATCTATTCCACAGATAAGGTGGCCACACAAATAAATAGGAATTTAAATTACATCTTTAAATGTATCTCCCAAAAAGCCCCCCAGTGAGATGCCATTTCTCAGTCACGAGAATGGCTGAACCTGCAAACCCAGGCTTCTGTGTCCCCACCTATCAAGGGGAGGAGTCTTAAATCATTGTTCCTGAGTTCTGTTCCAGGAGCTCCCACTTCATAAAATTCATGACAAAAGGAATCAATAACCAAGGGTTGAGACCCACCATGCACTTTTTCACTGCTCGTTGGTGAAGGTCAACGGCCCCCTCCCATGTCACCGGGCAGCACTCACGTACAGCACGCACGTCATTAGGAGAGCTAAGGAAGCCAGAGCTGCAGTGTTGCTGAACGTGTGCATGAGGACTATCCTGGGGCTCTACATGCGTGTCTCTCTCAGTCCCCACCTCTGCCCCAGGACACTGCCCCATTTCACGTTATTTCCTTATGCACCACTGGACCTCCGAGGCACGGAACCCGATCAGTCATAAACCTCAGCTTGTTTTGTTTTGTTTTGCTTTATTTTATGTCCTCCTCTAACATTCAGCTGAACTTCGAAGTTCTGAGATTTTTCCAGGAAGCTAAAGACCATTCCTCCTGATGGCTGCAAACTTTTCTGTCATTTCCAGATCCCACATTTTCCCTGTTCTTTTCCTGGTGACACACATTTCTGACTAGTTGCTGTCCCGGTCCGGGGTTGGGGGTGATCCTTGTACTCCTCTCCCTGCATGTCTGTGGCCAAGAGCCCTCCAGGGCACTTCACCAGGAATAGCTCCAGCCCCAGTTACGGGAGAAGGAACAAAGGGTTAGTGTCTGTGTGAGTTAGAATAACTGACAGGGTTGAGATGCAAATGCTGGCCACCAGATTCTAGAACCCATGTGCCCCTCACCCTCAGGCACTGTCTCTGAGCCATAAGGCTAGAGATGGCAGGATAAGGGGGTCTAAAAACCAGGGAAAAGCTCCTGAAAAAGTAGTTGGGAGTAACAACGTGTTAGTGTCTCTCCAGCAGAAAGTGACGGTTGAACACCGAGACAAGCAAAACACACACGAGAAAGTACAGCAGACTGGCTCAGCCGGACACAGGCAAACTTCGACAGTGCCCGCTCCCAATGACTAATTCTGATTTCATCAGGCAGCGTTCAGATTGATCATTTGGACTTCAGAGACACCTTTCCACCCGGCAGGTGGAAATAACCAGTTATCATGTCAGAAATATTTCCCACTGCAAATTAATAAATTAGAAGTCTGGTTAAAAATCAGCCTCTGTGGCCGGGGGTGGGGAGTGAGGGGAGGCGGATGTATTGAAATACTCCCATCGCTGCCAACTACGAAATCCTCCGACTGTGATGGAAAATCTTATCCCGTTTCTCCGACACGGGCCCTGGGATTTAGGTGAGCAAACACTTGATGAAATGAGAGCCAAAACCAAGTTCACAACTGTCAAAGCCAAGTTCTGTCCGGAAACATGGTGACTGAACTGAGACCGCTCACCAAGTCCAGCCTGAAAACAAGAGACTCTTGCCCATCGTGAATGTTTATAGCAGCTTTATTTATAATTCCCAAAACTTGAAGGCAAAGATGTCCTTCAAAATGTGAGTGGATAGCCTGGCCGGTGTGGCTCAAGTGGTTGGAGTGTCGTCCTGCGCACCAGAAGGTCGCGGGTTCTGTTCCCGGTCAGGGCACATACCTAAGGTGTGGGTTCATTCCCTGGTTGGGACAGGAGGCAACCAATCAATGTTTCTCTCTCATATCGATGTTTCTCTCTGCCTTTCTCTCTCTCTCTCTACACCCCCAACTTCGGTTTTGACTGAGTAACTAGCAGGTGCTGATGACCTGGTCCAGCCCTCCTCTGAGGCGGTGGCGGTTGGAGAAATCCTGAGAGTGCCGACTTGGGCAGAAACCCTCAGATGAGAGAAAATCTGTGCAAGTCCGGAGAGATTCCCGCACTCCACTGGAAATACACATATATATGAGTTTAGACCCACTGGAGAGGGTGAAATGAATTTAGCCAGCACCGCGCGTCCCCCAAGGCAACACACAGTGGGGCTGAACTAGCCGGCGGCAGTCTCTCCTATGGAGCAAAAGGAGAGTGCCGAGTGAGTGTCCAGCTGCCCCAGCTATGTGGGACTCTACTGGAGACCAGTTTTCCTTCTGCAGCAACCAGAGTATTGAGGCAGACCCGCATGACTGAGGGGAAGGAGGAGACAGGGACGAGGCTGATACAAATATCCAAGGACACTAAAGGGACTGCATTCCTTTAGGACTCCAGCAGGAAACTCACCCATGAGCTGCTGGGAAAACCTCACCCAAGGATCCCCTGATCTAGACAGTAGGCACACCGAATGGCACAAGTATTGAACCCACACCCCCGTCAATTCTGCAGACAAATCCTTGTGCATTTGCTGAGTGTGGTGGCTAGATTGAGCTCAGGTAGACAAAGGAGTCGTGTTCTCAGGCCAGGCTCTATGGGCCAGAAAACCATAAACTTGAGCTGTAGCACCACCTTCTGGAAAACAAAGAGTTTCCAACAGCCAGCCTGGTGAGCTATAAGGTAGAGAGAAGATACACAAGCTTAAGAATTCTGCCAGGAGAGGGAGCAAGAAGCAGGAAGCACATGTATTCATGCAAGATTGGAGAAAGTCTCAGATATAAGAAGAACCAGTGGAAAATATCTCCCACCTGTAGCCAATTAGTAAATATCAGAGACGGCGACTGCTACTTCAAATGCAAAAACAGAATTCAAAACTCCAAGGAACGTGAAGAATCAAAGACCCATGGCATCACGCACAAAAAATGATAATAATAACAATCTTCCGGTAACCAAACTCAGAGACACAAAACCCTGCAGTCTACCTGATAAAGAATTCAAAATAGATGTTTGGAGAGCTCAAACCAAAACAAAAAAACAAAACAAAACAAAACAAAACCCATGCAGAAAGGCGAGGGAACAAAATCAGGCAAATTATACATAAATAAAATGAGAAATTGAATAAGGACAAAGAAATCATAACAAGGAACCAAACAGAAATTCTGGAGCAGAAGAATTCAGTGAATAAAACACGGGGTGGGGGTGGGGGGAGAAACGCAATACAGAGTATCAGTGACAAAATAGACTGAACAGAAGATAGAATCAGTGAGCTAGAGGATAAGAACTTTGAAATGATCCAGTCAGAGGAGAGCAAAGAAAAAAGAATAAAAAGAAGCAAAGAAAGCCAGCATGATCGACAGGACACCATCAGAAGTGCAAACATCAGAATAGCTGGAGCTGTGGAAGGAGAAGAGAGGGAGAAGGTAGCAAAAGTTTATTTAAAGAAATAATAGCTAAGAACTTCCCAAACCTGGGGAGATACTTGGACGTTCAAGTTCAACAAGCTGAAAGATCACCATCATCTTAATGTCAAATGACCTTCTCCAAGACAAACTATAATAAAATTGTCATAATTGAAAGACAAAGAACCATAAAAGCAGTGAGAAGAAGAAAATGATTGTAACCTCCAAAGGAATCCTCATGGAGCTATCAGTGGATTCTTCAGCAGAAACGCTGAAGGCCAGAAGAAAGTAGAATGGTAAATTTGACAGGCTTAAAGGGAAAAAATGCTAGCCAAGAATATTCTACCTGGCAAAGTTATCCTTCAGAAATGAGAGAGGAATAAAGGTATGGTCAGACAAAGAAAAGCTGAGGCAATTCAACACCACTACGTCTGCTCGCAAGAAATGCTGAAAGAAGTACTTTAAGCTTAAATGAAAATATGCTAAATAACAGCATGAAAACATACAAAATAGATAATATGCTGGTAAAGGCAAATATATTGTTAGATATGGAAAACTCTAATTCTGTAATATGATGGTGTGCTAACCACTTAACTATAACGGTATAAATGTTAAAGGAAAAGAGTATTGAAAACCTCCAGAAAGCAATTAATTAAATGGCATTATTAAGTCCTTATGTATCAATAATTACTCTAAATATAAGGAACAGACTGGCGGGCTGGATAAAAATACAAGACCCAACTATATGCTGCCTACAAGAGATTTATTTATTTCAGCTTTAAGGACAAAGTGAAGGCTCAAAGTGAAGGAATGGAATAAGACATTCCATGCAAGTGGAAATCAAAAGGAATCAGGGGTGGCTATACTTGTATCAGACAAAATAGAGTGTATGCCAAAAATAGTAACAAGAGACAAGAGGACATTATATAAGATAAAGGATCAATTCAACAAGAATATATAACAGTCATAAATATATATTATATATTATATATATATATATAATATAGACATGAGCCTACAATGGAGCACCTAAATATATGAAGCAAATAGTATGAGATATAAAGGAAGAAACAGACAATACAACAAGAGCAGAGAACTACAATACCCCACTTTTAATAGTGGATAGATTATCCAAGCAGAAAGTCGACCAGTAAACACTGGACTTTAACCATACATTAGAGCAATAATAGAACATTCTATCCGGCAAGAGCAGAATATACATTTTTTCTCAAGTGCACACAGGAGAGCCTCTAAGATAGAATATATGTTAGGCTAGCCTTCAGGGAACTCCTGTTTCAATTAAGGCAGCTTCCAGGTTAAATTTTATTTAAACAAGAGAGTCTGTATCTGAAAAAAAGGGTTACATATTTTATACAAAAAAATATTTACAACCCATAAGTAAATGATAAAGAGTATTAAAATGGATGCTCCCCACCCAGCTTAAGAGAATTTCTTTAGTTTTTTTCTAAATTTTGTTTCCTGGTTTAAATGTAACATATAGTTGCTACAGAAATTTTGCAAGATCTAGAAGATTGAAAAAAAAAATCACCATGATCTCACTGCCTTACTGAGAACCTTTAGGTAACACTTTCCTTTGTATTCATAATGCATGCTATTTTTCTAGAATTCATATCTTATTATACAAATTGTCCTTGGACCAGCTAATTTCTTAGTATCCTTCCACTTCCAAGAACATGATCCCTAAATAGGCATATTTTTTGAATTGAGGGTTGTTTTTCCAAAAAAAAAAGGAGCTAAACTGGAAACTGATGGATGGGGGAAATCTTTCTTGTCTGGTTTCTACCTGAAACATAAACTAAATTAAGAGGCTGAAAAAGTGCATCCTGTTGTGTCTGGCACAGGGCAGTGTCTGGAGAGTAAATGCTGATTGATGACTGCATCTCACGAGGTTGAAATCCTCTCTGGAGACCAGAGAGAAAACAAAAGCCGGTGTTTTTGTGATAAACAGAAGTGCCCAAGAAGCCTTCTCTACAGCCCAAGCCAAGTTCAGGGCCGTGGGTGGATCTCGACACATACCAAGAGGGCTTGTTTCCTGTGCTTTGTCATTGCATCTTTATTTCATTATCATTTATCCAAAGGATAGACACAGTTCTGGGTGCTTTGAGCAAAGCTGAAAGGAAGCCAATATTTGTATTGCTCGCTAGGGGCTAACTGTCTAGTGGGGATGGTAGGACATGCAGGCAATGACTCTATGCCATGTGGGACCCCTCAGCAGCCCTGCTCCCCATACACAGTAGGCATTCAAGAACGCTCTGTTACGCAGAGGAAGAAGAGTGATGGGGCTCTACTGCTGGAAGGGCCTGGGAGTGGACAGAGGCCTCAGTGCAAGTTCTAACTCTTACTGGTGCTAGCCATCTTTTAAATGTGTCTCCTTTGATGTTACGAGGACTAAAAACAATAATGAGCATAAACTATACAGGTGTTACAAATGTAAGGCATGTTATAGATATCCTGCTCACCCCAACCCAAATCCAACTTGAAATGTGGGGAAACTGAGGCTCAGAAGAAAAATGACATGTCTTGCCCAGTACGTTAGAGGTAAAGGCTGGAACTCTGGCTTCTCGGCCCCAAGTCCAGAGTGAAACATTGGGCATACTTGCCAAGAGTAGTAGGCGATCCTTGGCTCTCTCCTAGCCCCTCCCAGACTGAGGTAGCCCTTCTTTCCACTGGTTCCATTGCATCTTGCTCGTGGTCCCCTGGATGGGCAACTACCCCAGGGAAGCCAGGATAAAATCCCAAAGGGTCAGAAAGCGCTTCCCCAAAGGAGCATGGACACTCAGGTCCCCCACCGCTCTACCTGGCCTCACTGACGGTGACCACCCTCTACATGGGGGCACTGCTTGCTGTGCCCACCTTCCTGCCCTGGGTCCATGGCCAGCCGGCCCCGGGCTGCTGGGGAGCTCATGCCCCCAAACAGAGATTCATGCTAAAAATACAAAAGCCTTCTAAAAGGTAGGTAAGCTTTTTAAATTCTTGAAGCCTCAGTTTCCACTTCTGCAAAATGGATACAGTAATAACTATCTCATAGAATTATTGGTCCGAGGAATGAGATAATGTGCAAACCATTTAGCACAGGAATCTGGCACATATTCAATAGTATATGCTCGATAATTGTTAATTGTTAAAAGTGAGGTCTAGGGACATCTAAGACAATTACGTAGGCGTTGATACTCCCAGAATAAAGCCCAGGGCACTCTAGGGTCTCCTCAGATTCCCAGCCACCCCCTGACTGCTCGCCCAAAATCCCACCCGCACCAGTTCTGCCCCCATACAGAGGTCTCTGCCAGATGTTCTAACGCCTTGTTCTTAAACAGGAAGGCAAACAAGAAACCCTAGGCAATTTTTTTTTTAAATCTGCAACATGAAAGAGAAACCGAAATAAAGAGCAAAACAGACCCTAAACAAAGCAGGAATGGTTGAAGGGCCAGGAGAGAAAGGTTAAAACACTCAGTGACGCCTGTAAAGATAATACAGTTGACCCTTGAACAACCTGAAGGTTAAGGGGCCCACCCCTGACACAGTTGAAAATCTGCTTATAATTTCTGACTCCCCACAAATGTAACTACAGTCTTCCCTTGGGAACCGCCGGGGCTTCTTTCAAGGACCCCCTGCCAGATACCCAAATTCGCAAGTGCCCAAGGTCCTTACGGAAAATGCAGGCCAGTGCATACAGTTGGCCTTCCACACCCACGGACCCCCAACCAAGGGCGGAAAACACTGTTTCCGCCCTCAACTGGTTGAATCCACCGCGGACGTGAAACCCAGGGATCCAAGGGACCCATTGCACCTTATTTTTAAAATCCCACACAATTCAAACACGTGCTGTTCAAGGATCAACTGTACATCCCTAAAGCAAAGGTATAAAAAGAAACTGAGCACGGTAGTTCCTCAAAGGCTAAAGGTAGAATGACCACAAGATTGGGCAGTTTTGCTTCTGCGCGCCTACCCAAGAGGCAAGGTCTCTAAGAGGTGCTTGCATCTTGGCCGTGTTCATGGAAACATTATTCATAAAAGACAAAAGGTGAAACAACCCAAGTGCTCGTCAACGGGCGAATAAAAAGTGGTATAGGCGTGCGATAAATTATGGTTCAGCCTTTAAAAGGACGGAAATTGCAACATACAGTACAACGTGGATGAAGCTTGAGGACGTTAGGCTAAGTGAAATAAGCCAGTCACAGAAAGTAAAATAATATATGATTCCACTTATATGCGTTGCCTGCCGCAGCCAGCTTCACAGAAACGGGGAGTGGAATGAGATTTCCAAGGGCTGCACAGAGAGAGAACAGGGAGCCTTTGATTAATGGTGACAGAGTTTCGGTTTTGAAGGATGAAAGCCGCTCCGGAGATGGGCTGCACAGCAATGTAAATGTACAGAACGCTCTACCACTGAACCGTGCATTTAAAAATTAAGATGGTCAATCTTATGTTATGTGTGTTTACCACAACTAAAAATTTTTAATTGAGGGCAAAAAAAAATTCTTGAAAATTAAAAGGAAAATTACTAGAATTTTTATACGCATTGTAAGGAGTTGAGGGTGAGGTAGAGAAAAGATCCTAGTTTATAAAACAAAAGGAAAAAGAGATATAAAATGTGAGACTTTTTTAAAAAAAGATAGCGAAAGGAACTATCAGAGAAATACAACATCTCACTACCTGGGAACTTCAGAAAATAATAGTAATAATTAAAGGGAGGAAAAAAGTTAAGAGAATTTTCCAGGGAGAAAAGGAGACACACATCTTTAAACTGAAAAGTTCTGCTGAGGACCCAGCAAGATAGGTATAAAAACTATACACAAGCAAATAAATTAATGTGAAATTTCAGGAAGCCATGGATCAAGATGCGATCCTAAAGTTGCCAAAGAAAAATGGATGATAAAACAGGCCATTTCCCAGACAGAGGACTTAGTCTGGCAGCAGACCTCCCATGAGCGGCATTTCATTTAGCAGCACTGCCTCCTGCTCGTGTTCTAGAAGTCACTCCAATGATGTCTTCAAACTCGGGGAAGCCACCTTCAACCTGGAATTCCAAATCCAGCTGAAATGGAGTGAGAGTGGAACAATCACATTTCCAGGTATGCCAAGACTCAGAAAGTTTACATCCCATACCCTTTTCTTAAGAAGTTATTCGAATACATTCTCATGTAACTTCCTCAAATACTTAGTCATGAGAAGTAAATCAAGAAAAATAAACCAAATTCATGAGACAGTAACCCCAAAAAGAGGAAGGTACAAGCCATGGAAACACTTAAGCCACACAGAAGTAAAAACTAAAGGAAAACACCAGGGTCACAGTTGTGCAGAGACCCAGAGGGAAGTCCGTCAGCCCGGAGCCGGGAAACCAAGCCCTACAGCACAGTGGCCCATGAGCTAGTCTGGAAGAGCTCTTGGGAAACGAGTCTTGAGCATCTAATGAAGGCCCAGAGCTCAGTATTTAAAAACAGCTAGAAACTCAGTGGAAATAAAATAGAAGTCATCATCCAATACAAAGAAGCCAGCTCATATCAGAACAGGAAGTCACTGAGTTTCAAGACAGAAATGAAATGGATATGAAGGAAAAAGAAAAGTTAAAAGATGAAAGCTGTGAGGGATATAATGAAGAAGGTAGGTATCTCCTCTCCCGGCAAGCAAAAGGAAAGGCAATTAGAAATTTCAGAGAACACAACAAATATATAGAATGGAAAAGTACAAAGTAAAACTACATTATTTTACCAATGGCTTTTTAAATGATTTTTTAGCTTGATATTTTAAACCTTTGAAAATGAAATGCAAACTTAATCACAATGTGCTATTTGGTTATGAAAGGAAACTGTGTTTTCCTAATTATAGCAGCTTAAATACTGGGGGTCAACTTTTAGAATAAACCTATAAAATTGTGGAAGGTTATAGCTACATGATGTATAACTATAATTACATATTAAATGTGATCAATCAATTCAGCAGCTTTAAAAGTAAAAGTACACCTGACAATACCCCAGTAGCAAAGACCACATCAGGCACCCAGGTCTTGGGTACCCAGATCTGCAGTGACAGGCACCAGGGCTCCTAGGAGAAAGGACTGGCACTGTGGATGGGCAGGGACACACAACATAACCGAGAGCTAAGGCCCTGGAATCCTAGTTCCAGAAAGGAAGGAGTGCTCCTCCCGAAAATGCCCAAAACAATAGAAAAGTGTCAAAGGAAGAGTAAATGTCACTAGACAAACCCGACAAGCACTACCGCAGTCAGGCGACCCAGGTTAACCTCATCGCTGAAGTCAGGCTGACACCACACCCTCTTCATACGATGTGTCGATAACAACGTTTTACCTGCAAGGTCTTCCTCTCAAAAAACACATAACTCCCATCTAACCATAAGAAGAACATCAGCCTAATGCACATTAAAGGACATTTTACAAAATACCTCACCAGCACTCCTCAAAACTGTTAAGACCATCAAAAACCGCCGCGACCAGGTAACTCAGCTGGTTAGAGGGTCATCCCTCCACGCCAAGGTTGCAGGTTCGATGGACTCCAGAGCAGCTCGGATCCTCTGAGATGTGTGCTTCTTAACCCCCAGGGAAACAGATGAGACCACGTTTCTGAATCTTCAGCTCTCGGAAACACACCCTAAGAAGCGGGGTCCCTTCCCAGGAATGTGAGGTTCAAGGCAAAGCAACCACTGGCTTCTGGAAGCCCTCTTATCTACAACAGCCAGGAATGAGGAGGAAGCTCAGGTGAGAACGTTTTAATGAGAGTGGCTCCTAAGCTCTTGGTCCTTAACTTTTTTGAATAGGCACCTTCGAAAACATAACAAAATATGTGGACTTCTCCCCCCAGAGAAACGCACACAGGTAAAGCTTTGACACCGTTCTCACTGTGCCACAGCTCCCTTAAACTAAAGCCCGCCTATTCACCTCAGGTTAAGAACCCCAACCGCAGGCCTCATGAAAATGTTATGCAAACAACCACACAAACACTGTTTTTCTGGCTTTGTTCATTTAATCAATACGTATCGAGCATCTATAGTATAATAAAGGAATAATAAAACCTTCTAAATGAAACTTGCTTTACCACTTAAAAGGACAATATTCTCACACAATTGTCTCATTTACTCTTTACCAAAACCCAGTGAAGTAGGCACAAATTGCTCCTCCTATTTTACAGATGAGTAAAGACTTTCAGAGAACATCAGTTTCAGGGGAAAAAAAATAAACCCCAGAAGTGAAATGCACCCTTTAAGCCCTAGGCCTGACCTCTTCTCTCCCTATGGACATCAGCTCCAATGGTCAGAGGTGATAGGACTTGTGTCGGCTGAATAACAGGGTCATCATATGATAATGACGTCCGAGGCCACAGCCTCAGCCCCAGTTGCCACGGCGATCAGCTCCGTGCTTTCCTCATCCAGGTAGAACGCAACTCTGCACATCAGTGGCCCCCGCAGCCAAAGTCTCCTGGTGTCTAGGGGCTGTAGCCAGAGCTCCTCCCTGCCACCTCCGCTTGCCCAGAGGGCACAACAGCTAACATTTTTTGAGTTCCTGATCTATGCCAGGCAATTTTCTAGGCTTTTGTGTGTGCATGAACTCATGAAGTCCTCAAAACAATGCCATGAGGTGGATACTATTATTATCCCCGCCCTGGGGACACCTGGGGGAGGTTAAGTAACTTGCCCGAGGTTACACAACTGGTAATTTTCAGAGCCAAGATTTGAACTCTGGAGGCTCTACTCTTAACCAACGCCAGTCTGCCTCTTCCGAGCCAGTTGTCCTTAACTTTTGGGGGTCAAATGCATCCTAGAGACTACCACTTAAGCTCCAGACCCTCTCCCTAGGAAAATGCAGTTAAGCAGAATTTTGCAAAATATTTCAGACTCCAGGGACCCCCTGAAGCCCATTATCTACAATCTCAGGCTTAAAACCACTATTTGTCTCTTACAGACTGGAGGAAACTATCCAGGGACAGAAGAGAAGCGGTGCCAGCGCCGCCGGCCTTGGCCTCTGCAAACGCGGGAGGAGAGCGGAGCTGCGTGGTGTGACGGGGACACTGGGTCACTGAGAATCTGGAGCCGTGATCTCCCCAGACCGCAATGCCCGAGGATGCAGCCGGGTCGCTGAGCCTCCGGAGACAGACAGCTGAATGAGTTGCGCATGGACCACTGACTAGCTAGACTGAAAGCTTGCATCCTTGCCAGCATCCTGGAGTGACTGGGGCCGCTAGCAGACAGGGTCTCAGAACTCCGGTCCCTGGCTCACAGGGGCGGCACCCGCTGTTCCTGGTACTGAATCGCGGGGCCGCGGCCCTGCGCTCCGGATACCGCGCCGCGGCCGCCGCGGGAGCTGTCCGGTGCTGAACCCTGATGCAGCCGGTCCGCGGGGCTTAGACCCCAGCCTGCCGCACCCAGCGGAGCCCCGATCGAGCTTCTGGGAGCTCTGACGCAGAACGCTGGGAGAGCGGGCAGCAGCCAAGCCGAGCATGGACCTGCAGAGATTCGACTCCTACCAGGGGGGAGCGGGCCCTGACTTCAATGAGCACGTCCTGCATAAGGTAAGGCTCTCCTCCAGTCCCCGGTCCCAACGCTGGGAGAGGGCGCCCTCACGAAGAGTCCTCTCTGTTCCCCTGACTTGGTTTGGGGACTTAAAAAGAAACTAGTCGCCATCTGTGAGCCTAGCGTACCCTTTCTGTTTGATCGTGTTTACTGCTCAAAACAGAGATGCGTGAGCACTGGGGGAGGGGTCGCCGCCCGAGGTTCAGGTTGTCAGGAGCTTCGTTCATTCATTTACATCACCGGTGTCCCTTTCTCATTCACTCCCTCCTGACTCTCATCCGCTTGAACTTCTCTGTAACCCTGGGGTGGGGGTGGGGGAGCAGGTGTTTGTCCTCCCGCCCACGCTCCAGCCCCGTTAGGTCTGATATTTGTGGTCAAAGACCTGAATTCCTGGCCAAGTTGGCTAATGTTAAACACAGAAATAATGATCTGCCGCGGAAAAAAAGCTGTTGTTTTCAAACCAGACTCCTTCGTGTCTCCAAAACACTGCCCGGCAGCCTCCTGAAAGTGTTTGCTTCTTTCATAGCTCTCAGTCATCCGTTGCTTCCCTCATTCAAGTTCCTTATGCAACTCAGTCCCCAGTAACACAGGTCTCTGCTTGGACCGATCGTTGGGGGAAGTACCAGCCTTCGCTCTAGGCAACACGTTTTAATCTGAAATCCATTGCTTTGAAAGCCTCAGGACCTTATATGTGCATAAGACCCACGGCTCCTCGTCCCTTTCTCTGGCCTCCTCGTTCAGCCCTTCTGTTTTCTCCTTTGGTAATATCCGTTTATTTGTCGGCTTTCTGAGAGACTGTGCGTTGTCCTGTACCTGGGGGCTTTTAAATATCCTTCTGAAAATTCCATGAATCCAAGCTTTGAAATAATACGATCGACCCTCCTCCCTTATTGCACCATTGGTGTTTGAGGAAACGGAAGCCCAGAGATGCAACGTGACTTGTCCAAGGAAACAAGGTAGAAAATGGCAGAGCTGGTACTAAAGCCGGGAACTATGACTCCGTGTCTAATATTCTTTTCTCCGCACAGGTGTGGGCCCTAGAGCTGCAGCATTAGCGTCGCCTAAGAGCTTGTTAGGTGTGTGAAATCTCAGTCTCCGCCCCGATCTGCTGCATCTGAGTCTGTAATGTAGCAAGATCTTTAGGAGATAAATACGTACACTGAAACTTCAGGTGCACAGCCCTGGGTCCTGCTGGCTATCTCTGACACACACACAAAGGGAACTTGGCTATTGGAGGAAGCAGGTCTGTAGATTTGAAGAGTCCATGTGATTGTTCCCTCCAGGTCTCTGAACCCACGGGGTTTAGAAGAGGAGAAAATTTATAACAATTGCTCCAGCCTGAAAGTTTTAAAGCCATTACAATGTAAAGTAAACTATTATCAAATCTGTGGGTTTTGAGGTTGTAAATCTAGGCTTAATAGAAAGTATCTACAATCAAAGGAACATAATTATAAGTCAATTACAAACACATCCTGGTGACTAGACATATGGGCCTCTCCAAGTTCAAACTGTCGTGTAAAGATAAAAAATATTCCTTTTGAAAGATTTAAGATTTGGAGATCAAAGTTTTCAAATTATTGATCAAGTGTGGTCTTTCCCACCTCAATCACTCACACGTGAAATGTAGGATGTATCCCATGAGAGCTTTCACTTCCTTTGGGTTTATTGATCAACAAATTGGGAAAGAACAGTTCCTACAAGTTCCACTATATTTGAAGACAAG
The DNA here is from genome assembly GCA_004026545.1 of Mormoops blainvillei. Lineage (NCBI taxonomy): Eukaryota > Metazoa > Chordata > Mammalia > Chiroptera > Mormoopidae > Mormoops > Mormoops blainvillei. The sequence goes on from PVJD01007942.1 coordinate 61,562, forward strand.
TATCTCCTTACTGCTAACAAACACTTGGTCTTTTCAGCTTGGTTGTGAGCATCTTGAGAGCAGGTGCTGGCTTTAAACCTTTTGTGGTGCCCAACAGAGTGACATATGTGTGGAAAATCTTCCTTTCTGTAATAATGCCGATTACCTCTCCTAACATTATTTTATTACCACACATGGCTTTTTATTTTGACCCACTTAACAATCTATTTGGAAATGGGGCAGGATATCCACATATTTGTCTTATTTTGAAGTTTGCTATAGAGCAGAGTCCAAGGAAGTTCTGCTGACTCACCAGTCATGGGACTCATCAATGGCCATGGGATATAGGCTCCCCTCCAACATTAGTTGCTAGGAAGAGGGTTTTTAAATAAACTTTTTATGGAAGCATAACAAATGCAAGAAAAGCACAAATCGTATGTGCACACGCTGGTGGACCATCACCAAGTGAGCAGCTCCGTGCAACCACCTACCAAAATAAATAGAAGCTTGCCGGCTCCCCGGAGCCTCCCCCCGCCCCGCCCCCCATAGCTCCTTCCACGCACTCTCCTCTTTCTCCTCCAACAGAGGTTGCCGTTATGGAGGAGAAAGTATTGTTAATGTTTGACAGAGCAGCCAGTGTTGATGCCCGGTAGTCTTAGAAGCTTGCCGGAGGAGAGGCATTGCCGTGTGGCGCAAAGAAACCCCAGGCCTGGAATCAGACAGAACTCGATGTGACCTACAAACTGAGAGCAGCAGTTCCACTTCTTGCCAGATTTCCACCCTCGACTCAGGAACAAGCAAGAAAGCCCAGAGCAGGGGCCGCCACGCTCCCTGTAGAATGGTTCCATCGGCTTGTTTTCCTCCTGCCTGAAAGTCTGGAGACTTTCAGAGAAATAAATGAAGTGCGGGTGACATCACTGCTGATTGCCGACGGGTGGGTCCCGCCCAGGTCCTGGGGCTGGCAGCTGGCATGGGGAGTGGTGCTGGCTGGTCCCCTGTAATGACGGTGACTCATGCTGACCTCTCAAAGTCATTTTCTCAACTCTTCAGGCTTCCCTCTACAAGCACCCGCCCCCCTCCGCCCCGCACCTCATTTAGAGCCCCTGGGACCTCTCAGGAGAGACTTTCTGAAACTCACTCCCGCTGATGTGCCCCCGTTTCCTCTTAGAAGCTGTCCTGGGGAGGGGCTCTCACATCCTTTGTGTAGGGCAGGAAACCCGGTTTTGCTGGAAGTAAACAGCCACGGGTGAGCACCAGGCTGGGGAAGGGTTGAACAGACATTTGAAGTGGCTCTAAATTCATCCCAGCCTGCTCCTTGTTTCCAGCCGCTCGCGGCTTCTCAGGCAAGGGAAGCTGTCCCTGGAGGCTGCAGGTGACAATGGAGATGAGCCCCTCTGCTCTCTTGCAGAGCACTGGGGCAGCCCAGGCCCATCCTCCCAAGGGGAATAATGTAATTGTGGAAATGAGCGGAGCTCACGCATCCCCCTGGCAAGTGACGCCTGTTTCCCTGACTGATGCCAAGGTCTGCTCCCTCCGTCTTATTTGCACAGCTGCTCACTGGGGACAGCTTCTACCCATCAACGTGGGGATGTTATTTCATAATTTCTGCTTCTGCAGGTGACACTGGTATGCTTTTAGGTGTCTTAAACCAAGCTGTGTTTAAGCTTATATCTCCTCTTGTTTTCTATTCCTCTGCCCCCAGCTGTCACACACACACACACACACACACACACACACACACACACTCCTCCTCTTACAAGGTGTAGGCAGGGCCAGTGATGACGTGGTCTTTCTCTCTGTCCCTCCTTATCTTTTGTTATAGCCCTTTAAAGGCAAAGCAAACTTTTCCCCTTCTCCTCCTCCCTCCGCCATTTGATTTTTCTGTCCACACCACTCTCCAGCAACTCTGCTTAGGAAAAAGCAGATCTGCCATGTGTTTCAGAGCAGTAACCCCAGGGGACAGTCAGGAACTGGTAGCACCTGCTTCTCTCAACCCCTCCCAACCCCACGTGGAGAAGCCTTTAATCCCGGGAGGGAAGGACGCTGCTGGCGTAGGCTCAGCCCAGATGAGGCAGAACGCCCCCCTCTGGCCCCTCAGGAACCTTCTCCCCCAACCCCGGGGCGGGGGGGCAGGGGGGAACAGCCCAAAACCTTCATCTTTTGTGAAAATTTAAGTGTAGCTGGGATGCAATATCATGTGAGTTGCAGGTGTGCTATATACTTTTTAGGGTACTATGCGAAGTGAAATCATTCAGAGGACAGCCAACCTTCATCTTTACCCAGATTCCTCCCCTCCTCCGGGGCCTCTTCCCGGATTTCTTTGGATTACAAACTGAGAGTATTGAAATCATCTCCGCACTGTCATCTAGAGGGACCTAGTGAGACTAATAATTGCTAATAATCAATGATAAAAATGAACACACGGTTCATTTGTGGAGAACTTGGCAGTTTACGAAAACCTTTCGGACGTGCTATGGCCCTTTGTACTTACCGTGCTTTTCCAGTGGATGTTGTTATTAATTCCACCTTATAAAATGGGAAACGGAGCGCAGATGGGGGGAGAAAAAAAAGCAAAGTTACTTGTTCCAGGCCATGGTGTGTAGGTACTTTGGGAATGCAACCAATAATAGCGGGCTCTTACATGACACTCAGGTACCAGGCACTATTCTGAGCTCTGGACATCGCTCGGTCCTACAGCGACCCTGTTTCGGTCTCATTTCACAGATGGGTAACCCAAGGCACAGAGCTATTGAGATTCTTTCCTAAGGGCCCCCAGGTAACACGTGGCGGGGCCCAGATTTAGACTCCAGAAAGCTGGAGATGCAAAGCAGAGTAAGGAGGGGACACAGGGCTTGCCAGCGGGGTCACAGGCTGCCATTACTTCAGTCCAGTGTGTGGCCCCAGCTCCGTGGGACCAGAGACCCGGATTTGTTTGCTCACTCGAGAGCGGATCCATCTCCCGGCAGGCCCGTGTTGGTCAAACTCACACGAGACTAATGCACTGCCCTAGATGCCAAGTCACATTATAATCAGGGGATTGTCTGCTAAGCATAAAGCCCAGAAGAAGAAAAAAGATAGAGAGAGAGAGAGAGAGACTTGGAGGATTCCAGGGTTCAGTGAAATCAGGCTGATGGGGTTGGCTGGCTACACAACGAGGACAGCTTCGATCTGCAGCTCCTGTGACCCCTTCCGCCCCGGGGCCTGGCCACCCCGAGCTCTGCCTCCTCCCACTCTATCTAACTGTGACCCAGGTAGACCTTTGAGTCTCTCCAGATCTCCAGTCTCCTGGGCTCCTTTAGGGACCACCTGCTTTAGAGCTCAAGAATGTCCTGGACTTGACCTGGTTACGGGGAGAGAGGAATGGGGGAGGGATGCTTCCTTTTGTGGCGCCTCCCTCAGTCACACCCAGGGTTGTCATCTCACATCTCTGCCTCCATCTCGCTCGGTGCCCCTGTCAGGTCCCTGGCGATTTGGGTTTCAGGGGAGGGAACCATGATAGAGAAAAAAGGTGATCGGGGCCATTTCCTTATATCCGACCACTGCCCCATCCCATGTGCACCCCTGGAATCGGGCACTTCTGGTGGAGAATCGAGTCGGCAAACTGCTGTTGGGCGCCAGGTGTTCCTGGGCAGCCAGGAACAGGGCCCGCTCTCCGCTCCCGGGAAGCTGCGTCTGGCGGGCTGGGGTGGTCCATGGGCTGGCACAGGAAGATGACTCAGGCCACGCTGACTTCAGCCCAATGTGACACATGAGTTTTGGCACCCATGAAGACCTCTTAAAGGTCAGGAACCTCTCGTCTTGCAGGGCGGGAAGTGGGCCCTTGGGAAGTGCTCGCGACGCTCTCCAGCTGCCAAGCTCTGGGGCCTGACCCAGGACTGACCGGAAGGGCTGCAAACTCCACAGATCTGGGAGCAGCCCGCCTCTGAAGGTCAGAATGGCTCTGGGCTCCCGAAACAGGGATCCCCTCAAGTCAATGTTCAAGAAGGGAAAGGATTCCCTCATGCGCTTTTGAGAAGTGCCCAGAGCAAAGGTGCCGGGCCCAAGCTTTGCAGTCAGATACAAAGAAGCAAAACTTCTCCAAAGATCAGAGCCCAGATACATCCAGTCAGACTCAAAAACACCAGGGCCCTGACCTCTTGGCATGACGGTTGTTGGCATATGAAGAGAGGGCTGAGAAAGGCCGAGGCGAAGGGACAGGTGAGCTCGGCAGCGGTGCCCTGCAGCATCTTCAGTGCCTTACACGTGTAGGGCCGGGCCTCCTCCAGACCCCGCAGCACAGCACAACAAACACGTTGACGGGGCCACCCAGAGAAACCGCTGACCTCCACCTGGCTGTTCCCTCACCCCCCTTGCTTGCCCCTGTCCTGTCTACCCTTGTCCTGTCCGCTCTCTATCTTGTCCACCCCCTGTCCTGGCTGCCACCACTACTTGCCCTGCTCGCCGACATTCTTAGAGCAAAAAAAAGGAAGAGAGCTGGGCTCAGGGGTGTCAGAAACGCTGGGCTTTTGTGCTGGCGCTGCCATCGGCCAACTGTACTCCCTCGGTCACTCCACTCAAACAGCCCTTTAGGTTCGCGGAGCACGGTCACGGCAGATAAAGGGAACCCTCGTGGGCAGGGCGTTCCATGACAAAACCAGCTTAAACCATCGGAAGCAAAAACAAAACAAAAACAAACAAAAATAAAAACATTTCATTGTTTCCTGTAACTGAGAAGCCCAGGGAGGCTGAGGGAGGCTGCCAGGTTGGAACCGGGTGCTCGAGCAATGGCGTGTCTTACTCTGTCTCCCAACGTGCTCCCCTCGGACTCGGTTTTATTCGTGGGGAGGCTGCTCCCCATGGGCTCACACCATTGCCAACAGCTCCACGGTCGCATTCTCACACTCCTTTCAGCTGAAGTCCTAGATCCAGTGCTCGTTGGACGGACCGGGTCCCATGCCCAGCCCCGAGGGCGGAGAGTGGAAGGGCTTGGTTTCTGGGGTGGGGGGACGGGGGGTGGTGTCAGTTGTAGGTGACCGTGCAGCCACAACTGCCGCCCCCAGGGTAATGGCAGAGGAGGCTGAGTCCCAATACTTTTATTTTTTTAAAGATTTTATTGATTTATTTGACAGAGGGGGAGGAGGGAGAGAGAGAGGGAGAGAAACATAGACCAGTGGCCTCCTGCACAGCCTCTAACTGCGCGCCTAGCTCGCAACCCAGGCATGCGCCCTGGCTGGGAATCAAACCAGCGACCGTTTGGTTTGTAGGCTGATGCTCAGCCCACGGAACTGCACCAGCCAGGGCCTGGGTCCCCACATTTTAAAATTTTCAATAAGAAGTGACAGAAAAAGAAGGATGAGAGAAGGCAAAGGGATTAGCCAAAGAACATACAGGTATATTACACAGACTCAGACAATAGTGTGGCGGGGACAGAGGGAAGGGGGGGCCGGGGCCAGGAGGAAGGGAGCAAAGTGGGGGAAATGGGGACATTGGCGGTAGTGTCAACAACAAAAATAAAGGGAAGAAATGAACTTGTCACTCTCACACCTAAACTGGGCCAGTTATGTCTCACACTTGGTGTTATTTAAGACTGAATAACTAGACTTAGGTTATTAATAACCAGACTTAGGCAATGAACTGATGTCGCCCCATAAAATGATCAGCTTGCTGGGGCCCTGGGGCCAGGCCCGACCCTGTGGGGGAGAGTAGACTGTCCTGTGGAGGTGTAGATGACCCAACATTTAATCACCCAGGAAGAAGGTCTCTGTGGGAACAAGGGAGGAGGACACAGGAAGTGAGGCTCAGGCTGAAATTAGGGGAAGCTCTTCCTCCCCGTTTTGGGACCAGGGTGAGTTGGTGAAGATGCCAGGTTTTTTCTAACCTTGGCCACATGCAGGCAGGTGAGCAGTGAGGGGCACGCCTGGCCCAACAAGGCTCGCTTCACGGGAGTACATGCTGGGCGGTCCGTCACGCAGGGCCCCACAGTTAGAAGGGCCCCATGACTGGTTTAATACTCCGCTGTCACCATCTTGAGGGGCTTAATAATTTTTATACAAAGACCTCATGAATTCTAGCAGAGTCCTGGCGACAATCTCAGCCCAACCCAGGACAAACACCAGGGCAGAGTCCATGCCAGGGGTTGGTGGGGGACATTCATTCACCACACAGATTCAGGACTCTGCCTCCAGAGCTGCTCAGATGCCCCTGGAAAGCAGGCTTGATGCAGCGAGTCCCCATTAATTGGGTCTTAGGGGCAGAGGAGCTGAGCCACGCAGTCCCCTGGGGATTTGCCTCCACCAAAACCCAACTGCAGGATAAAGGCCCCGGAGAAGCCAGTCAGAGTTACTGACACCCGGCCTGCTCCAGGGCAGAGCCGTCCTCGCTTTCCCTGCACCTTCCCTCACATCTGTTCTCGTTGTATTTTAAGATAAAATACTTTCTCTGCCAGTTCTCCTTTCATTTGCCGTATGCCAGACTGCAAAGTGTTCCAGTGGGAGGACCCTGGGTCTCTGGGTTTAGTCCTTCTGCTTTCGTGGCTTGTTATCCACCTTACCCAGGCTGCGAGAGCTTTCACATGAGCACATGGTCTGAACTTTGCAACTCCTTCCAGTGCCTTCTGAGTGACAAACCAGTCACCAGATCCTTAAATAACAGGAAGGCACTATTGGATGTTGGCTGTGGTTTGGAGGTGGGGGGTGGGGGCGGAGGGAGAAAGATATAGAAATAAGGAGAGCTGTGTAGACATGTTGGTTTAGTACAGAATGCCGCGCAATGCAGACCAGCTCACCTGACGACTTTGCTAATTCGCATGAGGGTGAGGATAGTGGGCCGAGGGCTGCCACGGACCCATAGAGCTACCTTATGCAGCGTATTCCTCCTCGGAGGAAAAAAAAGGCGAATAATGAGCTGTGTGGCTTTGGTGGTGTTTGTAATGTTCCATTTCTTCAGCAGGGCGGGCGTACGTGGGTGTTTGTTTCATTATCCTGTGTAACACATTATATAAACATATAGTATGGGCCCCAGCTGGCATAGCTTAGTGGATTGAGCATTGGCCTGTGAACCAAAGGGTTGCCGGTTCAATTCCCAGTCAGGACACGTGCCTAGGTTGCAGGCCAGGTCCCCAGTAGGGGGTGCATGAGAGGCAACCACACATTGATGTTTCTCTCCCTCTCTTTCTCCCCCACTTCCCCTCTGTCTAAAAGTAAAGAAAATCTTTTAAAAAATACATATAGTATGTATCAAATTGTTTATAACTTAAAATGAAAATGAATAAGCCAATACATGATAGGATTGGGGACATCTGGGTTGGTGGCACAAAAGGTAGGAAGGTGACAGGGAGGGCTGGGGGAGGCCTCGGAAGCTCCCTGGGTGGAATTTTCTTTCTTCCGGGGACCCACAGTGAACGTGGGAGAAGATGCCCCTCCACTAAGAGGAGGTTTTCTACCACACAAGGGTTCAGAATGTCTCCTCTCTGTTTCTGACCATCAGGAACAGAGTCTTGCCCATTCCTGAGCTCTGAACCCGACCCCAGAGCCTCCTTCAGCAAAACCAGTGAGATGGTCACTCTTCCTCGACATGAGAACCCCACAGCCTCAGGACAGGGCCCCGTGAGTCTGAGATCACTCTGGGGAAGGGTTTGCACTGGGCAGGGACATCTGAGTACCCCTGTTCCCCACAGATGTTGGGCCATGGGGCCGTCGTGGCTGACAACCTCCGTCAGCATCCAGACGCATGTGATCACTAGCAGCCTGTACGGGGTGCTGCACTCTACACCAGCTGGGGTGACTGGAGGGAATCTATGTCCAGAGAACGGTATCGACAAGATACACAGCTTCCAATCTTTAGTCCACCTGTGAGTGCCAGCCCTTGACAAAATATCAATCAACTTGTAGGACATTAGGCACACCCAACATAAATGCATATTGGCATAAAGTTACCAACTGTCCTTTCCTGGGAAATGCTGGCTACAATTCAGACTTGAGGTGCTGAAATGCCCTTTCTTTTATGAAATTAAGGTCATAACAGATGATTAAGTAGAAGCTTTCTTAATCAATCCTTCTCTTAACCAACTTACTAGATCAATCAACCCTTTAGTCTCTTGGTGAAACATACTGACCTCAGCCCTGTGGCAAGGGGTCGGTTCCTCTCTCAGCAGCCACTCATCTCTGTTCTCATCCGTTCAGGTGCATGTCTAACAAGAGTCAACTGTGTTCAGGCCCAAACTCACTTAGGCCTGTCGGACACATTAATTATAATTATGTGATTTAACGCGTGCACCCACAAACAAACCCATGAAAGTATAAACGGAAAGGATGTCAGCCAATGAAAAGGAGTGTAAACAAAAAAGCACTGTTATTGCTAAAAAAAAAAAAAAAACTAAATTGAATGCTTTGGAAAGGCTCGATAAAAGCATGTCGTTCCTTTCAAATGCTGTCCAGTCAGGAATGAGCAAGACAGTGGTGAAATGGAGTAAAAATGAAAAAGGGTTTTGTAATCAGGTTGTTTCATAAGAGCCCAGAGCGTCTTGCTCCATGTTAGAGGAACTGGAACTGTGGCTCCCGCCCCACACGACGAGTGTGCAGCTTACGCAGGACAAGCCACAGCCCCTCCTTTCCAGGGGCCGAGCAATGGCTTCGGTCCACATCACAACACTAGCGCGTTGCTGCACACTTAGATATTTTGAGTCAAAAGAAAGCATTGAGAGAAAGATTATCTCTTTCATGATTCCCTGATTTAACCAGCTCTTCCAGTGAACTGACCAATTCCATTTACATTGGATAAGGAGGCATTTATTTGGTAAAATAAGAGTGTCCCTCCCGATCTAAAAAATTATCAATACATGCAATCAACTGGTTCCAGCAGGCTGGCCCTTCCAAGGCCAAGCAGCTGCTCTGTCTTTAAGGTGCCCAGCAAAGGCGGCCTTGAGGCTCACTTCAGTCCAATGTTTATCTTAACCGTGCGTTTTGAAGGGTGCCAGCACGGCATATTTGTGTCTGTCAGCTGGCTCTCAGAAAGGCTCGGTCTCCTGCAAGCCAGTAATATGCACATAGTTCTCAAAAGGAGACAATCTAAACTCTACAATTTTTATGAAGTAGAATCTTTAAATATTAATCATTCAAAACCCAGAGGAAGGAAAGCCCAGCAACTTTAGAGAGGCTGGAAAGAGTGCGGCACTCTATCAGAGCAGAGTGGTGAAATAGCTTGGCATTGGCCTTGATAGGAATGGGCTTTCCTGGAAACCATACGGCAAAATGGTAAATGCCACCGTCACTCAGGCCACAGGAACCATAACCGAATGCTCTCTTGCACTAAAGGTGCCATTCCAGCACCAAAATCTGCCTTTGCAAAGCATTTATGGGACAACCAGGTATGGCTGAGATAACACCAAGATACCGATCGATAAACATTATGAAACAACTTCCTTTCATATGTCTGGCATGTCACGATCACATACGTTTGCTTCCCTTCCCCCAACCCTGACCACTTTCTCAGTGCTCTCTGAACTCCAGTTCAGGCTTGAACAAAGTGGGTTGGCTTCGAGGCAGGCTCCTGCCGTCGTGACTCAACACTTAAAGAACCCGGGTATGCTCGGACCGGGGCGGCTCAGTCGGTTGGGCATCGCCCCACAAAGCAAAAGTTCGCCAGTTCAATTCTTGGTCAGGGCACATGCCTGGGTTGCAGATTCTGTCTCCCCGTCAGGGCAGGCACAAGAGGCAATTGATCAATGTTTCTCTTCCTCCTGTCCCCCCTCTCAAAAAATAAATAAATAAAATCTTTTTTAAAAAGAAAGAAAGAAAGAATCTGGACACTTCCCAGGAGGACCACCGGTCAGAAATCTGCTCTGTCCAGCAACAGAATGGATTGGGCAGGTGTCTCAAATGTCATGGGCTAGTCAACTCCATCTCTGAGGACATGAAAAGGCCCCTTTTCAGACGGCGACCAATCCAGATGGCTGGAATCCTGGATAAAAACATTGTATCCAGCGATCCGTCTGGTAGGCATCTTTTGTAAAGCCCGACTAAAGCCATTAAAAGTGATCAGAGTGGATCTGTCCTTCTAAGCTGACCTGGTTTTCCTCGGCTCAGCCAGGCTGCCAGGAACTTCCGTTCCCAGGCCGAATCCACTGTCCGGAAGCAACACGACTCCTCCCACCAAACCAAACGGGGCTAAATTCCGTTCTTCCCTGCGTTTCTCGATCTGTGTCAGAAGATTCATGGCAGTGATCTACACTCGTGTCTGATTCCCAGGACAGATGAACTGCTTACTCATCCAATACAGCCATGTACTTACGGACTCTGTTCGGTGATTAAAAACTCAGCAATAAAGCCGCTTTACACACAGTAGTTAAAATGGCCCGGTGACGCCCTATCCCAAGGCTTTCTGCTTTGACTTTTATTTTTATATTTGGACTCGCTCCAATTTTGCTCTGCTTCGCCCGCTTCCATTTGAAGATCTCTCTCCCTGCAGGCACTTTTTACTCTGTAAATCTTCAAACAGCCTGGGTCAACAGCCTCATTCTCACCCAGGCAGCATGCATGAGCTGCCCAAGGATACTTAAGCTTATGTGGGGAATTCCTAGGGGATTATTCAGGGAGAGGGAGCAGGAACATGCTGGGACGGCAGTCCATCCACGGCCCCCAGGCCAGTTGGGTGGTCCAGAGCTGTGAGAAGTGAGGCCAGGGCCAGGATGTACCGATAATAGCCGCTAATCACTCTACCCTGAATTCCAAGTCTGAACAATCTGTGTTATTTATTCACTCAGTGAACATATAAACATTGGCGAACTCACAGCGTACCAGACATTAAACTAGGTGGAGGAGACACAGCAGTGAATGAAACCAAGTCCCCCACCTGTGGGCAGACTGCAGGCTAGGGGACGGTGGGACACAGCAAACCCACGTCCCAGTGAACAGTCCATGAAGCAGTGAATGCTACGAAGGAGGCAAAACAGGGCAACATGACAGAGGACAGTCAGAGGTGCGCTGGGGGCTGCGCCTGCTAGGGTGGGCAGGCAGGGCTGCTCCGTGAGGGGGCCTTTGAGCAGAGATGTGATGGTAAGAAAGTAGCTAACTACTCACTGCAAGAATCGGATTCTGGAAAGAAGGAACAGCGCCTGCCAATGCCTGAGAAGGGAACAAGCCTTACCTTGTTAGAAGGACAGCAGAAAGGCCGGTGGGAATGAAGGACAGCAGGTGACAGGGAGAGCGGCCAGAGATGGGGCCAAAGGGGCAGAAAGGGAGCCAGGGGTCCCAGTGGCCTTGTGGGCTGCGGAAGAAGCCACCAGAGGACAATCAGCAGGGAGTGAGCAGGCCCGTGCTTTGCAAAGATCACTCTGACTGCTGGGGGAGAACAGGCTCGGGGGCACAGAATGAAAGAGAGATGCCAGCAGGGGGCTGGGTGGTAGCTTGGACTAGGCCGGTAACCATGGAGATAGTAAGACGGGACAGGACTCGGACATAATCTGGAGGAAGGGCTGCCAGGACTCTAGAAGAAGGCTGGCGAGTCCGGAGTTTGTAAATATTCGCTCACTAACCTTATGTGAGTAGCTCGGTGAGTGTGTGTACACCCGTGCACACACACGCGTGCACAGGACCCTCCTTAGACCCACGGTGCAGGGTGGTGGCCCAGACTCCAGGCTCCAGAGGCAAAATGCCCGAGTTCACATCCCAGCTCATCCACTTGGGAGTGGAAAAACTCGGTAAGTCACTGAGCCTCTCTGGACCGCAACTCCTCGTGGGTAAAACAGGGCAGTGTTTCCGTTTCCGATGGCTGCTGTCAATTACCACGAATTGAGTGGTTCGATGAAAACAATGTGAATTTATTTACCTACAATTCTGGAGGCCAGAAGTATGCAAGCCGTTTCCCCGGGCCCAACCCAAGGCATCCGCAAGGCTGGCTCCTTCGGAATGATCCATTCCTCGGCTTTTCCAGCTCCTAGGGGCTGCCCGTTCCTTGGCTCCAGGTCGCATCCCTCCAACTTCTGCTTCCGTTGTCGTCCCACTGCCGTCTCTTGGGACCTCCTGGTCTCCCTCTTGTAAGAACCCTTGTGATTATATTAAGGGACCACCAGCATAACCCAGGATAATCTCCCCAACTCGCAGTCCTTATTTTGATCACATCTGCGCAGCCTCTTTGCCATATAAGCTAATGCTCCCGGGTTCTGGGGAGTAGTGCACCGACGTCACGGGGGACCCTTACTCAGCCCACCACATGTGGCAGCAATAAATAAAAGTTCATTGCGTTACTGTCATTATCATCATCATTATTGCTCCCTCACCAGTCCCAGAGCAGACCCCTAGCCTCTTCCCAAACTGCGTGGGAGAAAAAGGGATGCGGAGAGACCCGTTTCTATCTCCCAGAAGCCCCCAAGGCCGGGCCTGGTGCCCAATTCAGAACTGGGGGCGACAAGAAGGCTGGGAGCAGGAAGCAGACGAGGCAGGCATGTGCTGAGAGGCCTTGCGTGGGGTCGGACAGGGGTCCTTAGCGCAAGCTAGGGCTTCCTGACAGTGCTGTATTCTGTGGGCTCCTCATAGTCCCTGCTGGGAAGGTGGGTGATGATGTCGTCTCTGTTGACATAGGTGGCATCCTGATCCAAGGCGTCCAAAGACAGAGCTGCATAGGAAACGTCCTCCTTGGGGAAGGGAGCCTGGGATAAAGATGCACGCGGGGCAGTGGGGCTGGTGGAGGGTGTGCACCCAGACAAGGAGGTCTCCCTCAGGCAGGGGGAAGCACCCCTCAGAGATGCTGAACCTGCTCTCAGACCCTCCGCCTCCGCCTCCTCCTCCCCTGCCAGGCACCCTGAGCTCCAGCCACAGCAGGAGATACGCTCCCTCAACTCCGTGCTGGGGCGCACATTCCGCATGGAGTCCCAGGTCTCTGGGCCTGTCTGGGTCTCCCCCGCCCAGTATGAGGTTGACCCAGCTCTGAGGCCGCAGCGTTGAGACCTGGTATGCAACAAAGGCCAAGAGCCTGGGGGAGCTCGACAGGCAAGTGTTTCAATGGCCGTGATTCTGGCCAGCAACCCCTCTCCTCGGTACCCACATGGGCAGGAAAGAACCCACCCTCAAAGGGAGGACAGTGGCGGGCCTGTCTCCGAAACCCCCCGCAGCCCCACCAAGGACTCACCATGGTGATGTATTCCACTTCCACCCAGTCTTCCTGGAAAGAGGAGGAGGGCTTTGTGGAGGCCCTCTTCCTGGGGGAGCTGAGGGCGCTTCCGGACCTCTGCAGGGTCAGGTTGGCATAGCAGATGTCACTCTCCAGGGGCTGGAGCACCTGGAAGAGGAAACCGGGGTCCCTCTGCCACGGAAGCACGCGAGTCTCCCTGCCGCCCTGGCCCCCCTTCTCAGCCTCCCACACCTGCCCCTCCCTGCACTCCTCCCTTCTGGCTATTTCCGCACCCGCTCCGTCCTCCCAGGCCCTGCAGCAGATGGTCTGGTGGGCCCCCTGGGAGATGGAAAATGAGAAGAGAAGGGAAAGGGGCCGTCTGGTGTCCCTGGTCTGACCTCAGGGACTCTCTTACCTGCTCCGGGGGTGTCCCCGCAGCTAAAAGACAAAAACAATCAGAATTAGAAAGCCTACCCTAAGACTTGGGGTCCCGGGGCGTGGGAGAGAAAAATACGAAAGAAAAGAGGTGAATGAGGCCCCAGGCTCAGAGAGGAGACTTGGATCTATTTCTGAGTCTTCCGATGACACAGCCTGTGACATGGGGCACTTCACCTCTCTGAGCTTCCATTTCTCCGCTGGAAAAATAAGGGGACTTCAGCCCATCTGTTCCCCACATCAGAGAACTGTGACATCAGCTGACTGGGTGGCCCTGTCAGCCATTATCTTCCCTGGGTTTCCTTCGCTACCATCCCAGGCTCAGCCCGTAAATTCTGCCAGGACTCTGCCTGGAACACTACCATGTCTCTACCTGACTTGCCAATCACACCGACCTTCCCCAGCCACCAGCTGTCCGAGTCCTCCCCGCCCAGCTCTCGCCGCACTTGATTTACGTCTGTCTCCTCGCCTTTGTCCCAGTGGATTCTGGTTAGGCTTCTGGTGGGCTGTGCGCTGTGGGCTGCTGAGCCTGCCCTTCCCGGCACGCCCGGCACCTGGCCATGCCTGGCGCATGTGTGCCCCATCGGTAAAAACTGCGTAAGGCTGCCCTCTGAATGGAGTGCTCAACTGGGTCAGCGCCTGCTGGACCGGCTTTCGCATGGCCTCTGGCTCCTGCTTCTTCCTGCCCTTTGGCCCTCCCCCCACCCCTAGCTTTGGAGACAATAAGGAAACAAGAAAGTTTTCCCCCTGATTTTTGGTTTGGAAAGTCTAGATACCAAGGAGCACAGAAAGTACCTACAACGTAAGTCCCGGACTGTGCATTTGGGAGAAACCATGATGAACGAGAGTCAGGCTCCCTCCTCCCAGACTACAAGACCCCCAGGCTGTGGGGGGCGAGGGGAGTGCTGGAGAGGACCCCCGGGAGTGCAGGTCCCAGTGGGCTCTGAGAAGGGGCGGTGCCATTGTGTGAGAATGTGGAGGCGGCCCTGCCAGGAGGTGGGCTTTGCTGAGGCCGGGTCTCACGCTGGGGGCACGCGGGTTCGGAGTGCGGAGGCTCTTCCCTAAAGAGCAGGTTTACCCGTCTGCTGGAGCAAGGGCTGGGGCAGAGGAGGAGCAAAGGTAGGAACCACAGCAACCCTTTTGATAAGACCCAGAAGACACGGTGTGTGATGTGTGTGCATGCACACACACATGTGTACGTGTGTGTGACCTGCATGCACCCATGTGTATTGACTGTGTGTTCATGTGCAGACGTGTGTTATCCACATGTGTATGCACATGTGTGTTTGCTGTGTGCGTGTGTGTGTTTGTACATGTGTGCACACATTCCCATGTGTGTGTTTCTCTGTGCCCCCGTGCCAGCTCGGTACCTCCTTGGCAACCCTATGGATTCCACTGAGGTAACTGGGCACCCAAGAGGGGCCTACGGCCAGAGCCACACCAGGAAACCAAGAGAGAAGAGGTAGGTCAGAGGGAAGAGAGCAAGGAGGGGCGTGTGAGGCAGACAGCTCATGCCAAGGCCTCCTGGGCTCCGCTGCCAGGGGTCTTTGGGACAATGCCCATTCCAAGCCACGTGGATAATCAATCTCTTGGATAGACAGCTCCTGAGTGACAACTCTAGCCATCGGCCCCACACACGTCCACCCAGCCCGGCCCCCAACCAGCCCCAGCCAGGTCCTCTCACCTTTCTTACGTCGCTTCGCTATTCTCCAAGCGAGCAATGAGGCTGCCACCAAGAGAAACAGCAGCAGAGCAGAGAGGAGGGGCAGGAGGACGTTGAGCTCTGAGAAGACATTCCTGGAAACAACAGAAGACACCTGTGCCTCTGGCTCACCTCCTGCCTTTGGGCCTTATCCCATCCACCTGGTAGCAAGGGAGGGCCCCACACCTGGTGACCTGCGGCTTCCAGTCTGGGAACCCCCGCTCCATGGGCGCCTTCTAAAATGGCTTTTTGAGAAACGGAGAGGAGGGTTCCACAAGGCAGTGTGAGTAGGTCTACCAGCCTAACAGAAATTGTATGACAACAGCAGGCGTAGAAAAGGCATATACTAGTCCGCTCTATGGGCTGCATAGTGACCTCCACCCGTCCGTCATGTTCACTCAGAACCAATGAAGATGAGTTATTTCGAAATAAGATCTTTGATGATGTAATCAAGATGACATTGTACTGGATTAGGGTGGGCCTAATCCAATGGCCCTTATAACAGGGAGATTTGGGTACATGCTCACACTTGGGGAGGAGACCATGTGGTGACACAGGCCAAAGAACACCAAGGGCTGCCAGCCACCGCCAGAAGCCAAGAGGCACGGGACAGAGTCTACCTTTGGAGCCAACACTGATTTCAGATTTCTGGTCTCCTGAGCTATGAGAGAATGAAATTCTGTTGTTTTTAGCTACCCAGTTGGTGCTGTTGCGTTATGGCGGCCACAGGACATGAATACAGCCGCCTGCAGTTCCTCATCAACACTGTAGAATCTGGGAGCATTCTCTTAACTAAAAGTTCAAATACTTTCCTCCTATACTCACAATCCCATAACAGCTGCATTCTATTCCACCCCTCGAAAAGACGGCCAAGGCTGACCATGGGCTCTAGTCGCCGCCCAAACTCATTCCTTACTATTCTCACCCTCGGGTGCTCTACTGGGAGGGAAACGACAGGGTCCTTAGAAGAGAAGGAAGAGATTAGGCCACAAACTCACACAAAGGGGGGACCATGGGAGGACATAGGGAGAAGATGGCCATCTACAGGCCAAGGACGGAGGCCTTAGAGGAAACCAGCCCTGTGACACAGGGACTCAGAATCCTGGCTCCAGAATTGCCCACAGAGAGTGTCTGCCGTTCGCGCCGTCCGGCCTGGGGTACTTTGTTATGGCAGCTCCAGCTACCGATGCGAGGAGTACGTCTTATTCGTGGCTATTCACAGACACTCATAGAA
>PVJD01007943.1:0-77979 GCA_004026545.1 Mormoops blainvillei
AGGGCAGTTTCTCTCCAATAAATTTATTTTTCCGTAGTGACAGCATCATTAAAATAGGTTTTATAGCTTATCTCCGTGTGGTAACTACTTCGAAGGGACACAATAATTCAGATATATAGCTCCAGGATCTTTGTTGAAGACAAGGCTTTCCTCAAAAGCCCTTTTTTGTATATTTATTCTTAACTCAATTGTTGGACAGTTTTACTATGAATGTTGGCGTTTTCTATTCCTAAGCATATTCTAGTTTTGCTTACACACGTCAAAAGACATTTTATATTCTCAAACCGCCTTTTTAACATTCAAAAGCCATTTTAAAGTTTGCGAATAGAAGGGTGGACATGAGGACAATACTTTTGAGAAGAATTTACCCAGTGGGTCACAGCGCTGGCTGCGCAGTAAGATAACCCGCAGATGCTTCGAAGATGCCCGCCCGCTCCCATCCCAGAATAATTTAAGTCAGAGTCTCTGGGGGTGGTTCCTGGGGTGGTTCCAGGGTGCAGCCCGCCACGGGCAGGAATGAGCCCTTGAATTCTGAAACCTGGCTGGGGAGCGTCCGCTCCTCTAGCGGAGGGTCAGAAAGCTCCGGAGGCCCAGCGAGGGTGGGTGATGGCAGGAAGCAGCGGAGTCTGGGTGGTGTCAGGCGGGAGTGGTCACCTGACAGGAGTGGGAGGTGGAGCGCACTTCGAGTGCCCAGGGATGTGTGTTTGGGGACGAGAGGGCGGGGCCGTGAGAGAGAGGGCAGAGAGAGAGGCAGAGGAAGGATCGTGCAGGGCCGGAAGCCAGATAAAAACCCCTCAGTTTACTGTGAGCACAGCAAGGAAGCATTATGGATTTAAAATAAAGGAATAACAAGATGGGGTTTGAGATTTGCAAAGACTCAGTTGACTTCGGTGTCAGACTGGACAGGAGAAAGACGAAGAGGTGGCAGGGAGGGGACCAGTTAGAAGACCGCAGCAGAAGTCCTGCTGAGACGTGGAGGCGGCCTCTTTAGGGTGGTGGCAGTGGAGCTGGAGAGAAGCAGACCGATTCGAGAGACCTCAGGTGCAGCCCGGGCAGGGCCTGGGAAGAGGGAGGAAGGCGGAGAGACAGGCGACTTGAGAGTCCGGCTTTCTTTCTAGGTGATAAAGGTGGGGGTGGCGATGATGGTGAGGCTTAACTTGGGTACGTTGTGCTGAAGGTGGGTGGTCAAACGGAACTGCCTGTTAGGGGGCCGGGCTGTTGGCCAAGGGTGAATTTATGTCTTTGGATATTGGGACCGTTGGCTATCCCTACGGAAGACGATCGGATCCGACCTGTCACTTAGGCCATACATCGCAATAAATTCCAGCAGGGCTCGAGTGCTAAATGAATAAAGCCAAAGCATAAACGTTATAGAAAGAAACGAAGGGTTATTTATAACCTGGGAATGGAGAGGCCTTCCCACACAAGATGCAAATTTGGAAGCCGTTGAGGGAAAGATTCATAGACTTGATTATATGTATGAGGACGGAACTACAGCATTGTTTATAATGATGAAAAATTAGACGCAAGGTAAAGATTCCTTAACCAGGAACAATTTAAATAAATGCAGCGTTGAATATTTACGTTACTACGTGGCTTTCGGGTGCCAGAGGGCCTGCGGTTGAACCTCGGCTCCACCCCTTCACCTTGCTCTGTGCCTCTGGGAAGGTTACCCGACTTCCTTAATTCCCTCATCTATAATGAAGCCCAATGGTTTCACTAATCTCATAGGGTGGACGTGGGAGGGACTGAGTTAATAATGTAAAGCGCTTTGACTAGGGCCTTGCACAGAGCCACCTCCACCTAAGCATTGGAGCTGCTTGCCATGCAGCCCCCAAAAGGCACCAGGGCCCACGTGCGGCGATGCGGTGCCCTCCCAGACAGCTCACCGAGACAGCGGACAGTGTGTGCGGCGGGTTCCCTTTTAACAGGAAGGTGTCCCTCTTGCCCACACGTGGGTGGAGATAAGTAGGCTACGTGGCTGTTGCCCACCACACTGTCAGTGGCAGGGAGGGCAGGCGGGGAGTTTGGAGAACCGTGGTCACATCTCATGCCGTATAATGTAGTACCGCTTCAGTCTTTTACAAAGAGAATGAGGTTCCATAACTTTGCATTAGAGAAAAACAAGGAAGGGAGGAGGGAGGGAGGGGAGGGAGGGAGGATGTCTTTGGCACTCTGTACTGTTGCTATGGGGTGGGCAGAAAAGCGCCGTTGCCCGCCCCTCTCCTCCCGACCCCAGACGCCTCTGTGGGGCTCGCAGGACCTGGAGGGGGGCTGGAGTGAGCTGGAAATGGGCAGCCAAGTCAGTCCATGCTGTAAAAACAGTCAGATCATCCTTTCTTTCTCTTAAAATAAATGCCTGATGTATATTCAATGCAATCAAACATGCGAATGAGCAGTTCAAGGACGATTATAAATATAAAAAATTATGGAACCCATCTAAGTAGGATAAATAATAAAAGCAATCAAGTCAGGATTAAAATGATGCAGAACTAATGTAATTAATTTACCCATTTTATAATGTTATCAAAACAAGGCCATAAATCACTATGCAGTTTCTTTTTACTGAATTGTAAGGGTGTGTGTGTGTTTCAGACCTTGGTTTTCTGCTTTGGAGGGTAATTAAATAAGGGCCAAATATAAAGAGGAGAAATAACTCCACTAATTTTCTGAGACATCCTGATCCAACTTCCCTTACATGTTGGATGAAAGAGAGAGCGCTATACAGCACTAAACACTAATCAGTCTGGAAGTTATAATTTTTTTTTTTTTCTGAGAGGAGGTGGAAAACAGTACACATTTTCTATGTTGAAATGTGAGCTCAGAAATAGGTGGGCTTTCCTCAGTCATGAATGCGATATCTTCCCTGGGTGGGGACGACGGGCCCTGGAACCCCGTCCTGGTATCCTGCTGGTCGGAAGGGACTCGGGCAAGGTTAGGGGACCCTCCAGGACCTGATGGGGGCCATGCCAGAGGCCACAGAAAATGTCCTTGAGCGGCTTTGTGGGAAGGGGCCGCGCGTCCAAGATGGAGGACTCGGAGGTGGTGGTGGCGGGGGCGGGTGTGTGGGTGTGTGGGGGGGTGGTGGAGCCTGGCCTGAGGACAGGCGGCCCCTCCCACCAGCATCTCCTTGCCTGGCTCTCTCGGCAGGACTTTCTCTCGCCCCTTGTGTATCTTCCGACTGTTTTCTTTCCATAACGTGGCTCAGGCTTCCCTGCCCTCGCCTCTCTCTGCTCTCCTGGTGCTGGACGTCCTCGGTACAGGCTGAGGTTCTCGGCGGTCCTGCCGCTTTCAGGGGCTGGTCACAGATCAACAGGAACGAGGCTCTGGGGTCGGGGCGGGGGGAGCTCAGAAAGGAGTTGCTGGAGGAAGAAGCGACCACACCCTGCACAGACCCCCTACCACCAGCAGATGAACAGCTCGACGTTCAGTGAAAGGGCGGGGACACTCTCTTTCCCACTGGGGCCTGAAGCGTGCGCGGGGCCCTGAAAGGCATGAGAGGGCGCTTGGGTTATTGAATTAAAGCCCCCCTTCCGCCAGGGTGGACCCCACTTCAAACCTGGGTCTCCGTTGTCAAAATACGAAGACAATTCAGTGCAGTCGAAACGTCCATCATGCTCACTGTTCTCCAGAAGCGAATTCCTGAGAAAAACACTTTCCAACAGAAACCCATCCGTAAAGATGGGTAAGGGCCTATACGGTCTCATTCAAGGAATAGACGGGTACAGTCCGTCGATGCCAGTTTAACTGCCTTTTGGATATTTCGTGCCAAAGATAGTACATCTTAATTGGCCAAACGTGCCGCCCCTTGACTCCTTGCGGCTCATTTTTGTCATTAATGTTTCCATCTGTCTCATTCCATCCTTAATAAATCAGTAACTATTCTCTGGGGCACTTGGCTAAAGGTTGTCTACTCAGCAAGGAACCCAGCAGCAGAAGCACACGTTAGTCTTTGTGGCGACAGCCATGGGATTGCATATAATGACACATGACCCTCCGACAGAGGCTGGCAGGCAGCGTTTTGTGAGCGGAAATTGAATGAGAACTCAGAGGCAGCTGCAGGTGGATCTCTGCAGGCAGGCGGCCACCTAACCGGCTTCCGGCACCGTCAGCCCTGGGTCAGGGGCAGGAGCCGCACGTCCTGTGGACAGCAAGTCAGTGTCGCCAAGGCCAATCCGTGGAGAGGACTCGGTCAGAGCTGGCCCACTTCTGCTTGGCTCCTCAGCGTCTTTCACTCCTTTCGTTGATTTCTCTGCGTGGCTCTTACATTCCAGGCACAAGAGCAGGCACTGGGGCGGAGAGACAGATCAGATGCAGTCCCCGTCCTCCGGGAGCCCACAGGAGGGTCAAGTGTGGGAGTGGACAGTGGCACTGAGGCGTGGAAGTCCTGTGCTGAGCCACGATGCCAAGATGTGTCTCTGGCCTGTTTGGCTTCTTTCTTCCTTCTAGGAAGATGTGACCTCCTGACCTCTCTGACTCTGCATTGCAGACCTCCTGGCACCACCCCTTCACTCCTGTGTTCAGTAGAGGGGGAGGCTAGACCCAAGGGCGCGCACGTGATCGGTAGTCCTGGCACACTGGGACTTCACGTGACAGACCATCACAGTCCCTGCTGGAGGTGTCCAGGACCCCCGGGCTGCCTCAGATCCCCACGCCCAGGCCTCACCCCCAGGAGCTGGTCCCGCCGGCTGGGGAGAGCTTGCGGGACGTGTGCTTTTCTCAGTGGGCTCTGTTGCTGCCACGCGCCGTCAGGCCTGGGCAGAGGCCCAGGATGTGCAGAGCCCACAGCGGTGGGGTGGGGGAGCTACCAGCCCTCGGAGGTTTCACAGAGGCACTGGACCTCCTGCAGGCGTGGCACAGAGAGGATCACATGCTGTAGTGCGGGCAGACGACCGTGACTGGGGTGTGGAGGACACGGGGCGGGGCGGTTAGCCAGAATAAGAAAGGAGGGACAAAAACTCAGGCGGGCGGGCGAGTGGGAAGGGGTTGGCAGTGGCTATTCAGCAAAGGGCTCCACCGGGCTGGCCTGTGGCTCTGCAGGAAAGGCACCGAGGGGCTCACGTGCGAACTCAGGGACTCCGTGCTGCTGGCAATATGGCGGGTGGTCTAGAATGGTGGGGCCAGAGGCCCAGGACTGCCTCGGTTATCTGTTTCTGGGTAACAAGTGCGATATGCCCTTGACCCTCCCTGGGGGCGGGGGCCTGAACACGAGCACTGGCTCATTCTCCGCTGTGCTGAGGTCTGGAGCGGGGACAGGGTAGGGCTGGGCTGTCTCCAGGCGGCGCTGGCCGGGCCTCACAGCGCTCCTCCATGTGGCCTCAGTCCGCCGTGGGAAGGGGGCTGCTGGGGATTCCTCCCAGAAGAGAGGGTTCAGGGCAGTCAGACTGCTTGCATGGAGACTGACTTGGAGGAGCCAGCACCGCAAGTGGCAAAAGCAGAAGCCGTGTATCTCGGAAGGCCCAGCCTAGGAAATGACTTCATTTGCAATCACGGGTTGACATAGGTCCCAGGGCCAGCTCAGATGCAAGGGGTGGGGACAGAGACGCTACCCTCCCTCCACATGGAGCAGAGTCAAGGTCATGTCACAAAAGAACACGGGGCTGGGAGACATCGGTGCAGCCGCCTTGGCGAACGCTGTCCATGGTGGGGGCAGTCTTTCTGAGAAGAGACGAAGACGCCTGAAACAGTAGTGACAGGGAGGGTATCCCTCAGAGATGTCCCAGAGGACCTGCGTGCTGATTGGATGGAGCGAGAAAAGAGTCCTGTGGAAGTGACGCCATCCACGGAGAAAAGGAGAACCCGTAGGGGTGCGATGGCAGCGAGGGTGGCGAAGGCGGAGGCGGGTCGGCGGCGTGCTGAGCAGGAGAGCCCGCCAGATGGAGTCAAGGAGGCATGTGGAGCCCGGGAGGGAGGTGCCGCTTAAGGACGCACGAAGTCATTGGAGCTGAAACCCGGGGAGCGGAAGAGTCCGAGGCACCTCGATTCTCCTTCTTATCTTCACCAGCTGTTTTCATGTCCGGAGCGGCTCAGCCCCTTTGATTGGACGTACCTTTTTCTAAACACTAGGTCAGTGTGAAAACACATCCCGGTGTTCTGGGGCAAAAGACACAACTCCAAAGCACAAGCCAGAGACGGTAGCTGCGCAAATCCCCGCTCACAGCGCGTCGGGCATCTGCCGCCTCCCTGCCTGCTGCGGGCGCGGACGTGGTTCTCCGGCAATCAGCCGGCCTGCCGCCCCCCCCTCCCGCGGCGAAGGGCGAAGTCGGAGGCACGAATCAGGTCTCAACTTAGCAATCAGGAGAAACGCTGTACAAGTTATTTTTGAAAGCATTTAAAAATATCTCCTTAGAAGAGGCTTCAAGAGGGAGAGAAACTCATTAACACTTAAATAGTGGAAGCGTTTCCTTTTGAGTTTTTTGTTTCTTCGTCCTGCTTCTGACAAAGTTCAAGTTTCTAAGTCTGGTTTTAAGAGATGAGTTTCTATCCTCAGGTGGTAGGGAGACCATGTGCCAAAATGAAAATATCTTCACCAAAGATGAGCACACAAGCAGGCCGCCTGGGAGGAAAGGAGGAAGGCTGCAGAAAGTCTGCGCGTCTGCGAAGCTGCTGGGCTTCCGTGGATTGCGTTGTCTTTTTTTTCGGATTACACTTAGTCCATGGAATGCAGATATTTAAAAGAGCAAAAACGTACAGCTTCTCTTGTAACTGAATCTCAGTATTTTGATGCCGTATCGTGCATAGCTTTTACGACAACATGGAACTTCCTAGCCTGGGGAAAAGCTAACATTGGTTACCAGACACAGTTGTTTATGGAAGTTGTGAAACACCAGCCAGGTTTTAGGTAAAAAGAGGTAGTGGAGTGAGGTCATAGAAACTTCCCTCTTTCTACCACCTGACCGTGTAAGTGGAAAAATAGTAAAGTAACCAAAAAGGGAAGCAGGAAGTAGGGACCATTTTAGTGGCACTACTTCATGTCCCAACTTGAAAAAAAACAAAACATCCTTGGAAAGACTTTCAAGCTATTGGCCAGACCCTGTGTGGGTCCGGTACCACGTCTATCTCGCCTCAGAACTGTGCTGGGGACAGAGGGCGCACTGGTTAACAGGACTTGGGGACTTTCCCTCAGATCCCAGCACTACTGAAGGGAATGCCCAGGGTCCACCTCAAGGACACGAGCCCTGGCTCCCTGTCACCGCAGTGTCCTAGGACACCATCGGGTGTGCTGCGAACTCACGTCTGTTTAGGGCTCTCCGGGCCCCTGTTCTCCCTCCAGTGCCCGGCGCGGCGCCTTCCAAAAAGCCGCCACAGGCACTTGAGTCCGACCAAAGCCCTTGCAGCCCTCAGAGCACCTGGGAGGGTCGGTGCCGAGTCCGTCCCCACCGTGCGTGCTCTGGGCCCCAGCAATCCCATTTGTGAGGCTTCATCCTATGAACACGTTTGCACGTATGAAACAGGCCCTGTACCAGGTTACTCATGTCAGCACGGACTGTAGAAAGAGGGGGAACTTCACTTACAGACTGATTAGATAGACCATGGCAAGTTCACACAGTGCAGTAAAGTGCTATCAATGGGCTGTATAACATAATATTGTTTTTGTAAAAAAATATATTTAGGCATGTACGTGCTTAGACATCATAGATTATCATCTCTGGGATGGGAAGCTGGGGTCACAATACCTGCCTCCCCCACCCAGAGGTCATCCATCACCTCTGCCTCCCAGCCCAGAAACTGGAGCCCCCGCCAGTGGCGGTGGCTGTACGCGCATTATCTTTAAGTCTGATGGAGGTCAAGCTAGAGAAATCCGTGTAAGAGAATCATCCTGTAATTTAGCAAGATGCTAGAATTCCTTCTTTTTAGCTAAAAATCAAAACACTAGGACCGTGCCACAGTCTGGTCAACCACAGAGGCAGTGTTAGGTCCTGTACGCGTAGAAACTTCCGGAGGTAATCGTGATAAATGTTTCCTTAGGACCCGCACAGGCCAGGAACCTCACGGATGCCTGCAGAGTGAATGGAGCCCCCGGAGCGCCCACGGAGGCCTGTCCTTCCTGCCCCCCGGTGTGTCCTCACCGCCCCGCAGGCCGGAGCCCCTGCCGTCCTCCCAGCTGTTCTCCTCGGAGTGGCTGCGGCTGGGCATTTGCTGTGAGTGCTGTTGTTTTTGTCCCGACTCTTTGATGTCGTCCCACTGTCCTCCCACTGGTCACCCTCTCCGTTCTTTAGTGTTTTAATTGCTGCTTCATCCGGCTTGGCCCTGGGGGCTTCTGAGGGGGCTAGTCTGTGGAGGGGACTCGGGGGATGTGTGCTCTAGCCTAGCGCTCACTGTCATGGACAACTGCTCACTGGGCGTTTCCCAGAGACCAGTAACGCCCAAGGAAGGACCGTCTAGGATGAGAAGGGCTGACACTGACTGGCTTTACCTCAGTGGTTCCAGCTGTCAGGAGAGGTGATTACATGACCGGTGCTGTAGCTCCTCATTCGCGCTGCCCACGGGACGGGGTAACAGAGTGCAGCCCAGCGCGAGCGTGCCTTCCGGCAAGGGTTGCACTCCGCGTGGCCGTCAGGGGCCCTCTGTCTGTCTTGTCCCTTTAAAGAAAACACACATGGGGAGGAGAATGTTCTTTCAGCACCTGGGAGTCAGCTCTTCTCCCAGAAACTGCTCCCCGCCCCGGTGTCTCATAGCGACAGCAGTCCCCTCTCAGAGTCTCTGCCCAGTGGGGCTCCCCGCCCAGCGGGGTCCCTGGGACTTCTGACCTCAGCCTGAGTGGCTCCAGTGCTTTGATTCCACCCCAAATGTGCCGTTTCTTTTCTGTCAACTGTGCCCAGACTCGTCCTCCCCTGTCTCTCCACTGGTCTCCCCGGGGTCCAGGCCCGAGCAGCCTGGCTGCTGGACTCTGACGATCAGTGGTCTCCTTACTGAACCCCGCCCTTCACGTGTCCCCCAGCTTGAGGTCCTGAGCTCTTCCCATTGCCCAGAAGACAGGCGCTTGCTGAACAAATGGTTGCTTCCCAGGAGAAATTCCTGACTCTGTGTGGATTAACCAAGGTGGCCCGAATGGAGCCGCACAAAGGCTGCCGCTTCTGAATTTGTGTGGTCAGGGCGTCAGAGCCGTCCCTTGTGTTTGGCGGAGACTCAAAGGCAGGTGGGGCCTGATGTCAGGGGGCCTGGGGTCTGGGGGAGCTGGAGGTGGCCTACCTGCCAGCCGGGGTCTGCATGATCCGTTAGGGGTTTGCGTTTGGCCTTCCCCGATTGGCACTGAGTTGGACGCAGGGGCAAATGTTAGGGAAGCTGCCAGTTACTGACCAAGTCCGGAGCGTCCGGGGCTGAGTTTTATAAGCATTGTGTTCTTATTGCCCGGACTGGCCGCGGGTCAGAATTCTGCTTTAGTTCACGGCTCAGCCAGTGCCTCTACCTTCAGTCTCTCGATTCCAAAAGGCCCGCAAGCCTCCCAGATTTTGACACCTTTGGAATTAGATTTTGCCTTATATTCTACAACATGTCATGATTCAACTGGCAAAGTGCTTTCTTGGGAGTTCGTAAAATAATGACACATTTAAAAATGAGCGACACCTTAGATTTGATGAAATACAAAATTGTGGAGCAAAACCATGATAGTGGTTTATATAGTAAAGGAGAGAAGCGATATTTCAGTGGGCGTTTCAGGCAGCCTTACGTGGCCGATGCTAAAGCGTGGCCTGGACGATGCCGCCGGGAACGTGGAGGTGGCAGGGAGCTGGGGCATGAGTCTGAAGGACGAGAAACCGCAGAAGCAGCGAGAGCGATGAGGGTCCGCGCTCACTGTCGAGGGCCCACCTGCGCCCGGCATTCTTCTGGACATAATATATAAATCATCTGTAAAATACAAACATGAACTTGGAAAGGAAGAGGAGGAATTCTTCAGGAACAGAGCGCAGAACCACCAACAGCCCCTGCAGCCGCAAAGACTTTTAATCCTCCCGTGCTAAGGAGTCCAAAGAGAGTCTGTCTGAGGATGGCACAAGGCTCCCTCTCTGCTGTTCCTGCCGTCTGGCTGCTCCGCTGACTTCAGCGTGACCGCTTGTCCCCGCGCAGCTACCAGATGGCTCCGGGAGCTCCAGGCATCGCGGCCGCGTCTGTGGTGGGAAGACACACGGAGCAGTCGTACCATCTGCCTCTACCCAGTGGGAAGAAACAGAATTCCACTGAGTGAAATTTAAAGACCTTGCTGGCTCCTCTCCACGATGTGCAACACGGGTGCCGTCCCATCCAGCAGAGAGAGAGAAGCCCTGGTGAGCTGCACACAACAAAAGACTTCCACAGGCAGGTGGGGTAGGACAGGAAGTTACTAGTACAGAGTAGGTGTTTCGGGCAAGGTCACCTTCCTTTGGGACCAGCAGGGTCCTGTCGGGCAGATGACCCCAAGAGTGCTGCCCCGGTAATTCCAGATCGGCTGTCTTGAGATTCTAGTCCCGGCAGAGGCTGTAACTGTAATGAAGTCAGGTATTAAGTCTTGGTTAGGTGGGCTCGGCACAAGTCGCCCCGTGTGGGGCTGTCATCGTTTTTACACACCAGTTATTCGGGAAAACCCAAGCTTCCCGGAGTGCCGCTGGCAGAGCCCCGTTAGGTCGCACTGCCTGTCCCCTGTGGGTCACGTGTTTGGCAGAATGGGACAGAATGACACGCTGGGTTTAGACCCAACTCACCTTTCACTACCAGGGCTGGGACATCACCATTCCAAACAAAATTGGGGTTCTGGGCCTGAGAGCCGGGAAGGTGGGGGGAAGACCTGCCGTGCAGGAACTAAGAGTGACTTCACGGGGCGCCAGGCAGGGACCCTGCGTTAGAGAGAGCACAGGGCTCCTGCAGAAAGAGGAGACTTTCCCACCAGGGAGAAAAGTGGACAAGTCAACGGTACCAGTGGGGCATTGGCATGGGCGGCTGCTTGCGACTGGCCGTGAGGGTCCCCAGCGTGGACTCGGGGCGGAGTTCTTTGGTGAGTGGGAGGTTGTGAAAAGGGCACATTTCTTGGCCAAAGGGACCTGATAGTCCATCAGATGCAACCACGGCCTCTAAAAAAAGGGGAGCTTCGGTTTGGACGTGCGTTGGTGCAAAGTAGATTACAGTGGGCGTCTCCCGGTTTTCAGTCCTGCGTGTTTCCCTCCGTATCCCCGTGGCTCGGCTTCCACAGCGAAACAGGGCCGTTTTCTGTTCAGTCCATCCAACAACTATTGAGTGTGCTATAGATTAAGTGGACAGGACAGGGTGGAGGGCAGAAGGGAACGGATTGTTGCGAGCCAGCCGTGAATGTGTTTCCCTGGGCCAGTCGGTTAAACAAATGAGGGAGAGGGGCAAGACCTTGGCGTCAGTGCTGGGGAGCTGCAGCGAAGGTGGGGACTGGGGACACAGAGCTGTACACACCCTCTTGAAATAGCATTAGCCACTCAGACCCAGCTGATTGGTACCATGTGAAAATGTGGCTTAGAACTGGAGTTCTCTCCACTTCTTGAAAGAGAGACCGGGACACCAGAGGGCAGGCCCAGGGCTTCCTCCATCTTTCCGGGGCAGGCTGGGGCACATCCGAGCCTCCGGGGCTTCCGTGGATACGAGTGGGGGCAGTAGGGGGACCCAGTAGGGTATCAAACCAGCAGTTTGTTTCTGGTCCTACTTGATCACAGCACTCTTGTCAACCCAACTGATGACCGGCTTTGTACTTTTGAAGCTCCTTCCTGTTTCTTTTCTAGGGAGCGAGGCTTTTGGTGGCTGGCGATGCTCTTTTGTTCATGAGGGAGCTAGAGGAGCCCGCCCGGCCTCTTCCGTAGCATTCAAACAGCCAGGACTCGGACCGGCCTCCCTTGCACCTTGTCTTTCCTGGGACCCTCTTCCCTGACCTCTGCTTCCTGACTTTGGCGCTGGTCCCATCTCCATGCCAGTCCTTGTGAGCCGGCTCCTGAGGCCCCACAGGAAGCGTGGCCCTTGAAGGCAGTGGCACAGGGTCAGCACACTGCAGTCTGGGGACAAACCCAGCCCCTGCCCGTTTCTGTAAATAAAGTTCTACGGGAACACAGCTGTGCCCGCCCGTCTACGTATCTTCCAGGGCTGCTTTTGTCCAGCCGTGGCCGAGCTGACTAGTTGTAACCAAGACCATTTGGCCATAGAAGCCTAAAATTGTTATTACCCAACGTCTTACAGAAAAAGCTATCTGGTCATATGGGAGAGCGACATTGGGGTGGGCCCACACACCTGGCTTCCGATCCTGGCCCTGGGACGGACTGGTGGGGGTGCCGCAGAGCCACTCTTTAGGCAGTGTCCCCACCTGTGCATCGGGGTGATGAGTCCCCCACCCACAGCCCATGCAGGGCACAGAGGACTGTCATGGCAGAGCCCTTTGTGCCCTGCACGCCGCAGGGTTGGCCGGCAGGATCGCCGCACCCCCTTCCCCGGAGCCTTCTTATTGCCCCAGTTCCTTAATTTGATCCTCCCTGGTTATTTCTGCCACTGTGACTACAGCTATAAAAACCTGCAATTTGCAGGCAGTGCTAATGCTAATTTTCTAGTCAACCTACCTTTCTGTAGGCTGTCAAATGACAAGGATGTTTTTAAATAAGCATGAATTATGTAAAAGGATTGGTTCATGAATGAAACCCACAGTCACATATTTTCCTCCAAGAGTTAAAAAAAAGAAAATTCCCGTTTATGTGTTCTCTACTCAGGGGAGGAATCTGTGCCAGCCTGGTGACTGTGGTTAAATTCTTTGTGCCACCTCCTTTGGCCAAACACTCTCCTCAGCTGCAGTAGCCGTCCTGTGCACATGCTGGGGAAGAGAGGCCGTGAGGACGCACCGAGGTGCGCCAACCCAGGTCGTTACCCAGGCACCCGGCCTGGCGGCTGCTCGGCGGCCAAGCAGGTGCATATGGGAAACAGGCAGACGTGGCGGCGGCAGCTCCTTGCATCCTCAGCGCCGGGAGGGAGCAGTCCAGATTATGGGGTATGAGGAATGTGGCATAGGTCAGCTTAGTTTAGGGCGCAGCTGCTCCCCGGAGGCCTGAGTGATTTGTCGAGACCTTGAGAGTTGACTAGGTTGCAAGCGGGGCCCTGGGGGCTGCGGGAAGCCGCGGACCGGCCTCGTTCGGCTCCCCTGACCACGTGGCTGCTATTTTATGTTATTTGAGTGCCTTTAGGGGCCGGTGCCTGTTTCAGCTCAGCTCCTGGCCTCCTCACTCCCTAACAGGCGGCACCGGGCTGCTGGGCCCCTGAGGAATGTGGGTCTGCAGCCTCGCTAAGCAGTGCTGGTCTTCGTTGTCAGGTCGGTGACGGTGACGGCGTCGGCGTCGTGGCCCCTTGGGTTCCATCGAGCCTCTGGGAGCGCAGGGCAGAGCCCGGCCCCTTCCCTGCCCATTCCTGGGGGAGAGGGTTTGTTAAAGCCGGAGAAGGCGTCAGAACTGCAGGCCAAGGGGCGGAGGCTCAGGGCGGCCCTGCGGTGTCTGCAGGGAAACCAGAGTGCGCTAAGCAGCTCCAGGGAACTGAGGCTCCGGAAGGAGCGGCCGACTTGGAGGTAGCTGTTGGCTCCTCTCTGATGGGCCCCCAGCCAGCCCCCAAGACTCGCCAGGTGCCGGGGCTGCGGGCGGGGAAGCGCCCCTGTTTCCAAGCCCCCCCCAGCTGCGGGAGCTGACCTTCGGCCTCCTGTTGCTGGGGTGGCAGGTATGCAAACATTGGAGACAGAAGGACTGCGTTGTGTTTGCGACGAATTTTCCCTTTCCCGTTCTTCTTCTCACTGCCCTGGCCTCTCGTTTAGCAAAACCGAGCGTCTGTGCATGTATGTAAGGGGCGGCGGTGGGCTCGGCTGCCGGTTGCACACGGGCGGGTTTCTGGCTTTGAAGCCCTTCACGCTGCTGAAGGTAGTGGACCTCCGAGTTTTGTTCCTGATTTTATTAGGAACGTGACAAATGCAGGTGTTCATAACTCTTTTTGTTGCCCTGGACCCCCTGACAGTCAAGCAAAGTTTATGCACCCCTGCTCTGAATTAATATTTTGAATGTATAAAATAAAATACATAGGATTACCCAGAGAACCAACTATCAAAATAGTTATTGAAGTATTATTACTGCATGAAATAGCAGGATACGGTGGCAGGTCTAATTAAGTCCCTAATTTCAAATCGGTGAGAGGCATCAGTGACATTTCGAGACACCTGCAACAACCATAGTAGAATAGGAAAATACCTGTGACCTCTGTGAGTGACGGAATCGTAGGTAATTCTAATATCACTGGGGTTTATTACCGATATTCATAATTGAAGGAAAAGCTAACCTTGTTGGAGGTTAGTGAAAATCAAGATGTAATTTTTTTTTACCCATCTAATGCATGGATTAAGAAACATAATTAGAGTCCTGGCTAGAGATTTCCCATTAAGAGAGATGCCCGTTTTAGGCTGAGACACAAGTATTCTGTCGTGTTCCGGACATAGCCCTCAACTTTTATTTCATTGAGTGTTTTTCGGGTGGATATTCAATTTTCTTTTCAGAATCTAAGAAGATGACATGGCTTTTCTCATTTGCCCTGTTAACAGAACGAATTGCATTAATGGGTTTCCTGACATTGAACTCCTTGAGCACCGTCTTCCCCGAGGCCCTTTCCTGGTCATGCCCGACCCTTCTTTCTGCGGAGCCCACGCATCCCTGTCCGATCATGTCTCTACGGTTTCTATAATTTTAAGTACATTCATCGTTTTATTCATATTCTATACCTTGGCTTCTTCTTTATTAGTTCAACAATCAGTTTCTGATAAAGAGATATTAGACTCTCCCGATGGGAATTGTTATCTCTGTTTCTTCTGATACTTCTGCTCATTGTTGCATTGCCTGACATATTTTTTGCATCTCTCGTTCGATACACATATCTTGTTCATTTTTCCTTTTATCAGGACATCATGTAAAGCATTGTCTCTTATCATGTTTCTTCTGTAGATTCTGTTTGGTCTGACATTAAACTTGCTTTCTCAGTTTGTCTCATCTTTGTCGGTATATCTTTTCCCCATTCCTCTTTGCATCATTTTTTAAAAAATCTGTCTCTTGTACACAGCACACTGTTGAATGTGGTTAGGTTTTGTTTCCCTCTGTCTTTCTTAAGTTCAGTGTGACAGCTGTTTCTTTGGGTTAGTTTATTCCATTTGCATTTGTTGTAATTGATGTAATAGTGGAAATTTCTCGGCTCTCTTATGTTTTCTGTTTCTATTTATGGATGTATTTATTCAATCGAACATTTGCAGACTCGTGGATAGAGAACAGGCTGACAGCTGAGGGGCTTGCTGGGTGGGTGGAGGGATTGAGCAAAAAAGGGAAAAAGAGGACGTACTCATGGACACAGACAACAGTGTGGTGACGGGGGAGGAGGGGGGAGGTGGAAGAGGGTATGCAGGGCTAAGTGGTGATGGAAAAAAGAAGATAAAATAGATTTTAAAAAATGCTGTCCCCTCTAAAATTGATTTAAAGTTAATCCCCTTCAAGAAATAAGAGAAACGAAGGTGAGTCCCTTACAGTGACCGACACAGGCTCAGCCATCAGGCGTGGACCTACTCAGGGGCCCGCGGGCTGCTAGAAGCCCCCCGCCCCAGCTCCCAGCCCTGCCGTTTCTCCCAGGGGACGCTGGCACTTTCTCTCCTGACCGCCTTCGGTTGGCGCCTGCGCCGGTGGAGTTCAGCAAATTGTGCCTGACGGTAAAAACCAATGGACGGCGTTCAGCCCGCCTTCCTGAGGGAGGGGGGGTGTTGGGACTCCAGTGGCTTCAACAGGCAGCAGTTTGGTTTGGCTAGTGGTTAACATGGCAGCTCTGGGGCTGGATTTCTCCGAGTCACATCCTGGCTCTGCCGTTTGCTTTGGATGCGTTATTTAAACTCTCTTCCTCAGTTTCCTCATCGGTAAGTGAGGACACGCACCTACTTGGTCGAGTGGCTGTGAAGAGTAATGGAAATCATCCATCTAAACCACTAGGCACAGTGCCTGGCGTAGCCCACACCCCCCACGTGTTAACTGCTGTTCTCACTCTGGACTCTGGCTGCTCAGGGGGACACTTCTCGGAGGGGCCGCGGCTGCTGCCTGCTGGGACCCGAACTCATCGGGATGCTTTGTGCAAGTAGCTCGCTCAGGAAGGACGTTTATTATCTCACATGCTGCAGTTAACTGAGGACAGGCCCAGGCT
This sequence comes from Mormoops blainvillei, assembly GCA_004026545.1. Taxonomy (NCBI): domain Eukaryota; kingdom Metazoa; phylum Chordata; class Mammalia; order Chiroptera; family Mormoopidae; genus Mormoops; species Mormoops blainvillei. The sequence goes on from PVJD01007943.1 coordinate 16,171, forward strand.
GGCCGAGTCAGTGTCCCAGTACCAATAAGGACAGCTCCTTCTCCGCCAGCCCTGGTGGGCATCCTCTCATGGGCACGAGATGGTGGCAGCAGGGTGCAGGACAGCCCCGACTCTTCCTTCCTCACGTTCACCGAATCTGCGGGGCCTCTGCCCTGGCCACGGCCGGCGATGCCTCCGTCAGTCTGACGAGCTCGGCCGAGGCCGGGCTTCTCCCTGAACCAGAGCAGCTGCTGGAGGGTCAGCACATCACGCAGCTTAGACCAGGGGCCCCAGAGCTGCCCAGGTGTAAGAACGCCTGCAGAGCTCCCGAAACCCAGGCGGCTCTTCCCAATACCGAGCCTTGCCCTGCCACGCAGAGTTTTATAGCCTGGCTTGTGGCGGGGATGACGAATGTAGGAGAGGAGCCCAAATGCATATTAAAGTCATTGCTCATTCTCCTCTGGCCTGAGTGTCCTCCCAAAGACAGACACCCAGCCCCACTGATTCAGTAGCCGTAGTGATGACTGTGACGCCCGATGGCTCCTGGACACTTTATAGCTTCAGATGGCTCTCACATAAATGATCTCATTTGGTGTCTGGAATGGGCGAGTCTCGTGGTCTGAAGCTCAGAGCCCGTCGCCCTGGCCTGTGTGACACCTTGTGCCGTGTGGCTCCTCCTCACCACATCCTTCCTCGCATGCAGCCGCCCCTCTGTCTCCCCCTTCCTGCTGCGGTTTGGTATGTCATGGCATCGTCACGCCATCAGCTCAACCTGCGTCTGACATTGTCCCCCTGGCTGGTTTCCCTGGACACTTTCCACACCACGTCGAATTCATCCTGGGCTAGAATTGTGCGAACCAGGGGTATGTCTAATACCAAAAGAGACTCCGACTATAAAAACCTTTTGCTAAAAATCAGAGCTTAGCCAACGATGTCGGGCAAGAGGGAAGGGGGGGAAATGGTCGTCTTGCGTCCTCTGAACAGCCTCCTTTCCGGGGAGACCTGGGCCGTGGGTTCTTTACAGCTTCTCACCTCCTGGGGACAGTTTGGCAGCCCTCCCTTGGTGTGCACCTCCCTGGGACACGTGGCGTCTCTTCTCCAGCCCATCTGGCCTCCTTTTGCCGCAGGAGCCAGGGCACAGGTGTCGCAGCCTCTGGAAGCCTTGGGGCTTGGGGGAGCTGAAACTGGGCACCCCTGGGTTGAAACCCGAGCCCTCTGCTAATGAGCTGTGTGGCTTTAGGCAACTCATGCCTCCTCTCTGAGCCTCAGAGTAAAATTGTGGTAATTGTGGTGTCTCTCTGCTGGACCACAGGCCCACATCCCCAGGTGCCTGTAGGGGTCAGGAGAGCAGACGGCACCAGGCTCTGCAGAGCACTTCTAATGAGGCCTTTCCCACAGGGCACAGAAGCCAGGGCCGACTGCTTCCGTCACATTGCTGCCAGTGCGGAGGGAGGCCCCGAGGCTGTGGGCCCGCCTGTGTGTCACCCACCGTGAATCTGTAGGACCTAGTACTGGGCGAGAGTCTCATGGGTTCGTCGCCTGCGCTCAAGGATACAACTGGGTCCCTCCTCAGTTCTCTGTCATTACCACCTCCAGTCCCCTCCCCCACCCCCGACCCCAAGTCTTTTCTGAGAAGTCTCCCGGCTCCCAAGATCCATTCTACCAGTCCCTGTAATCGGGGGCTGTCCTCTTCTAAACAACCCTCTCTGGCAAGTGTCCTGACCTTTCTTGCTGGTGCCTGCATCGTGCTCCATGGTGAAAGCACCTCCCGTCAGCCCTTAAAGAAGCCAGCTAATGCCGTGTGTGTGTGTGTGTGTGTGTGTGTGTGTGTGTGTGCATGCGCGCGCATGCATGCTTTCTGATCTGTGGGTCAGCGTTACCCTCATTTCTCACTTTCGTCCATATACTTCTAAAACCGGGACCCGCCTTGACACGCTCATGTCCTTTGAGGGTATTATTCTCATCTGTAACAGCGGCGGCACTGACGGTGTGGGATAGGGGAGCATGAGTTTCAATGAGACAATGTGTGTCACTCCCGTAGCACAGGGTCTGGACCGCACAGGGCGCCGTGTCGGGGAGGACGGCGGCTGTGTCAAGGGCGTCGGGGGCCGCAGGGGCGCTGCCCTGGATGGGCTCATGGAGAGTTTTGCTGTTTTAGAGCCAGGAAGGCCATTTCTGCCTGCCAACTGGAAGCTCCCACCAGTTCGTTTCTAACTGAACGTGTCTGAATTCATATTATTCTAAAACTCGATACCCCAGCTTGGAATTCCTGAGAAACTTACAGTCCCAGGCATCAGTCAGCAAACCGGTGGTCTTGGGGCTGCGTGGGACTCACAGACGGGCCCAACTAGTGCTTTTCTTTCTTTTTTTTTAAGTGGAATAATACGTTATACACTTTAAAATATGTAATTTTGGCTTCTCTGGCAACGTCGACCCCCGTGGTGCCATTGCTGGAGCTGCGTGAGACGCACCTCCCAGGCTGCGCCACGTCCTCCGTGTTGAAGCCGAAGCGCTCATTCCCTTGCCGTGTGCGTCCAGGAAAGCGGGTGGGGAGCAGGGAGGGCAACATAGTGATGGCAGAGGTGGGAGAGAGCGCGCAGTGAAAACATTGCTGTAAAGAGGGGCTCGGTGGAATTGTGAGCAGAACGTAGAAAACTGACCCGTGATGGGGAGGGAAACCTCCAGAGAGACCCTGAAGGTCACTGAAAGGACGCTCTGACGTCACCCGGAGGATGTGATGAAAATGGGACATGGATAGTCAGTATTGAGAGACAGAGATGGATTTGCAATTTCCTGTGGAGATGTTTGGTTATCCTGACAGACAGCGGTGCCATGCAACAGGATGTTGAAGGACTGCGTCAGCCCGGACCTATAGGTTGAAAGGACCCTGTGAGCTCTGGACAGTGTCAGCAACAAGGGACCAATATGTAAACCCATCCTGATGAATCCTGAATCTCAATCACCACTTTAAAGAGTCTTCCATGAGTCCAGACAGGTTGAAAATTGGTTTCCAAATGCGTGAGGAGAACGAGGCTTGCTTCAGACCTTCCTATCCAGCGGTGACTCCCAGGAGACAGGACCACGGGCACCTCGTGGGAGAATGGAGTTATCGTTACACGTGAAGGGCTTCCCCAAGACACTGCGGGAAAGGCCGGGTCCGCGACAGTGCACTGATCCTCGCCTAAGTGACCTTGGGAGATTATGGGTCAAAAAGTGGAATGCCTTTCTTGGCTTGCACTACTCAGAGACTTTAATAGGATCAGACGCACAGTGAGTTCCAAAAGCAGCCATGGTCAACTGTCCCCAAGTGTATTTGGTGACGTCGTCCTTTTCTGAAAGCCCACACCTACCGATGTGGGCCGCCGGAGTGTTCCAGGGAGCGGGATGGCACGCGCATGCCGAGAGGCCTTTAGGAAGGGCTGGGAGTCATTCTTGATAAAAGCACAGCATGGATACGTCGTTAATCATACTCGATTGCATACTTGCAAGTTGCTAAGAAAGTACATCTTAAAAGTTCTCATCGCAAGAAAAAAATATTTTTTTGTAACTGTGCGGTGATGGATGTTAACTGGACTTACTGTGGTGATCGTTTTGTAACCTGTGTAAATATCAAATCATTACATTGTATTCCTGAAACTAATATCACGTTATATGCCAGTAATACCTCAAAAACAAACAAACAAACAAACAAACAAGAACCTGATCAAGGCTCTCCTAAAATAGTTTTTGAAAGCCAAAGGATGCTTTATTAATATTAGAAAATACTATATTAATCATAGAACCAACTGCCTAAATAAGAGAGGGTTCTATGTCCCAAATAAGGCCCTAATGAAGAAATATATGAAAAGTTGGATGTCGCTGACCAGGCTTATGCAGAATTGATGAGACTTTTGGGGGGCCATGAGTCCATCTGGGGTTCCAATTTGGAACCCCAAATTGGAATTCCAGGCAATGGGACATTCACAAAGGATTTTTTTTTTTTAACTTTGGATGAACCTATTTTGAAGATGATCATTGTTGGACCACACTAGCTTTTGTTGCCTGACTGTTAGACGCCTGGTAGAATCAATGCCATTGAAGCTAGTGTTAATTTTCCAGGGGTTCACCCCCAGCGGTGGCTGTGATTCATGTAGAAGCAGCATAATACGTGGGCTTCATGATCAGATCCGCCCAATGTGACCCAGAACCAGCATCGTCACGGCACGTGTGCCACCGTCCCCACTCTCGTGCCCCAGCTGGACTTTGCTCATAAATCTCAGTCCTTTGGGGGGCTCAGTCAGGTTGCAGCCCCCGAAATCTGCTCAACCCAGGTCACAAGCAGATGCCATCAGTCCCCGGAGCTACCATGCTCGGTGAAGCCCACTTGCCACCTCAGATCCAGTCGGGAATGAATCCCTGGACAGAAGGATGCGAGTCACTCCCTGCCCAGCCCTGAGCCGGGCCCTGGGAGGCCATACGAATGGGACACGTGGGGCTGCAGCCCCAGGGAGCGAGCTCTCCAGCTGGAAGAGGAAGGGCGGTGGGTGGATTGCCTCTAACCGACTTGTGGCCAGGGCTGTGAAGGGCCCGTCGGGGCTCCAGAGAGTCCAGTCTCCCCGCTTCTTCCCTGGGCGGGAACAGGCCGGCTGTGGGCAGCACGCCGCTCTGCACTCCCGCCCGGGAGAGGAGTCAGCCTCCGCGCCATTGCACAGGGACAGAAACAAGAACCCGTGCCCCCCGTAAGGAAAGCAAGCCCCGGGGCGGGTGCAGGAGGTGGTGCCCGGGTGAGCAATTTGTATATGGTGGCAGTTCAGTTTTTAACATGCTGTTGGAGGCCCAAACAAAACATACCTGCACATACCAGCCCCTGGGTGACCTCTGCTTTTCAAAACCATAGCCTCTCCTGCTTCCCGAGTTCCTTAAAACTCGGGTCCTCTATTTTAGGCTCCAAGGAAGACAACCTTTTCCAAGACAGCAGTAGTTTCTCAGCAGGCAGGCTCCTCTTGAGCCCAAGTTCATCATCGGCCGAACATCTGGCCCTGGCATCCCCAGCAGCTGCACACACTTTCAGCTTGAGCGTCATCCATATGGGTGTCATTAGCCTCCAAATTGACCCTCAGGGTCTGGACGTGAGACTGGGCTGCCCGCCAAGTAGTGCGGACGGAGTTCACGGGGGTAAACGGAGAGGAGAGTCCCATCTGTCTGTGGACCACAGGCTTCCGCGGACACAGCTCTGTGTGACTGGCTCTGAGGAGGGCACAGGCGGGCCAACCTCGCGCCTAAGGTTCCATGAGGGTGTCCCCTGGGGACTAAGGGTGTCGCCAGGCCCAGGGAATGCTGTGTGAGACCACACAGGTTGTGGGGGACTTGGGAGCCAGACAGGAGCTTGGACTGTGTTTTGTAAACTCAAAGGAGGACCTGTGTGATTTCCTGAGCAACAGAGCGACAGAATTAGTTACGCGAGTCTCATTAGGTGTAAATTGAGTAGAATCACCGATCCATAGTCCAATCTGGCACTTTTTCCAGAACCCGAGCTCTCTTCCAGGAAGAGGGACTTCATGATGGATGGGATTCCTGAGCATCAGAAATGAAATAATTCATTGCCCAGTACCTGGCGCCTAATTTTTCCTGGTTATCAGAAAAAACAAACATCTCCTTTCCAGGGGCAGTGCCGCCGTGGCCAGGAGCGTCCCTTTGGTTCCCAGCAGGCTCCTGGGTTTCAATCCTGCCCTACAACTTGCTGCTCGCGAGGCCTCCTGCTTTTGCTTCCTCGCCTCTGAAATGGGGATGGCACCTTCACTGTTGGAGTATCTGAGCGTTAAGTGCTCCAGCGTATGTAACGTGCTCAGCGCAGTGCCGGTCACGCACCAAGCATTCAGTGCCTATGATGTGCCATTAAAAACGAGCGCTGGCCTTCCCGGTGGGATTCTTTCCCAGCCTTTTGTCTCAGATTAGCCAGAACAAAGGGAAGATTTAGGTAGAGGTGTTGGCTCTCTGAGAGCTTCGCTGAGTCTTCCCCACTCGCATACAGATGGACAGACAGATCCCTCCGACCCTGGACCGTGCTCAGAGCCTGCGTTCTCCTCGTGCTGCCGCTGCTGAGGAGGTGGTCATAATTATTGAAATGAGGAGAAATTACTCAATTTGGAAGACCTGCATTCTTGTCCCGGCTCTTCTATGCACACGAGTCACCCCTCTCTGGACCTTCGAAACCGCTCTAGAAATATGAAGACGCGGGCTGGACCAGCAGTTTGCAACCTCTGTACCGTTATTCCCAGTAGGAGGGGCCACTTCCACACTGACCGGGTGTTGGAGGTGGGAGTGGGGATGCTGGGGTTGAGGTGCGGGCTCCCGGGCCAGACCAGAGCCGGCGCCAGGAGGGGGCGGCTGGGAAGGCCCTCCTCGCTGTCTGAGCCCTGCCTCCGCCCGGGGCTCTTGACCGAGTCTAGCACCGGCTCACAGGCACTTCGATTAATAAATCATTTATCCTCCCCATTCTGGTGACAGCATCCCTTCTGCCAAGCTGTTGGACTCCCGCCTTTCTCACCAATATTGCCCCTCTTGGGAATTTCAGGAGTCTGATTTGAAAGTCAGAGACGGGCAATTGACTTTTTTCTCTCTGCTGTTCTGCTTTGATCTGCCTTTCCGGGTTTAGCCAAGGCCAGAGAGCTCTCGCTGCTGCCTGCCTGGAAGCAGGAAGGGGGCTGTCGTGGAGCGAAAAGGAATGGTCAGGAATTGAAACATGCAGGCAACTATCAACATGCTACTCCCCACGGACATGCTGGCCAGGGGCTAGAAGAAACGGCAAAGAAACAGCCTTTGCCCTTGGCGTGAGGCCACCGCCCTGTCACTCCCCCTGGCCCAACTCTAGTCACTGGTTCTCTGGAAAACAGAGGTGCCACCCATTATGGGTGTAGCTCCAGCCCAGACTGCTCTCGTGATCTGCTGATCTGCTCCGTACACACACCGAGAGGTGTCTCTCCCTGGAATGTTTTGTAGGAACCTCCAGGTGGACGTGCTGCAAGCCAGCCATCACCTTCTTATTGCAGGACCGGGAGCCACGCCCCGCTGACGAGAGGACTGGAGCCGGCGCCCTTCACCCTTCCTCTCCCCTCCTCCGCATCTGATTCAGTCACCCGTTTCATTCGTTTAATCTGATTAATAGTTTCCAGTTCTCTCTCCTGGGTTAATGCACTAGTTCAGTTCCTTCCTTGTCTCCCGCTTGCACAAATAGGGCGGTTTCCTAAGCGGCCTTCCTGCCTTCAAGCTCTCCTTTGTCGAATCTGTTTGCCAGGCCTGGGTGGTAATGATCTTCCTGTAATGTAGAGCAGGTCCCCGTGGTGGCCGAGACCCCTTAGGGACTCCCCGCTGCCTCCGGGCCAGATCCCATGCTCTGCTCTTCGTGGGAGGCTCCCCTGCCCCCACACACGCCTTCTGGGCTGCAGCCCTCCATCTGCCCCCCGCCCCCCACCTCTGTGCATCAGCCGCTCTGATCCACACGTCGTCCTTGCCTGCTCCAGGCCTCAGTGACTCTTTATTGACCCTCGGACTTAAACGTTTGTCCACATAACTCCTTCCTGTCTCTCAAGATGCAGCTCAAGTGCCTGTGGACACTTTGCTGTGGGCATCCCACCCCAGCCAGGCCCAGTGCCCCACTCCATCCTTGTCCTTGGCCCTGACTCCACGCAGTCACAGCACACCGCGCTGCTCATGCACCCTCGGGGTCGACTTGGGAGGCCCCAGAGGCCTGGGACCAGGCCTCGTTGCCTCTGTGGCCTGTGTGTGGCCTTTTTAGGAGCTCAGCCTGTGACCCCTGTAACCACTCTGCCACGGCACCGCCCTGTGCCAGGGACTCCTTTCAGGCACCTGACATCTCATCTGACCTTGTGCTCTGTGCACCGCGGCCAGGGTGGCATTTTCTCTGTGCTTCGAGGGGGTGACTGTTTGCGCCGTTTGCCCAGGCCAGGCATGTGCTCCCGCTCTCGGGCGCCACCAGCAAGGGGCCACCCCCCTCCCCTTGCAAGGCTCCCAGACACTTGCACAGTTTATTCTCGTGCTTCCAGTCTGCGGGAGAGTCCAACCTGGCAGATGAAATTGCTGAACTGTGTGAATGTGAAGAAACTCACTCTGACATGTGTAAATCCAGGAACCGGCTCTTCGGGAACTGGAATGGTGATATGGGCCACTCAGTTCAATTCCACAAGCTTTTATTAAGCAGCTACTGTGAGCTGGGTGCCAAACCCAGCCCTGGGCGGGCGAGGGAAAGGGGTAAGATAGGGTTTCTGCCCCCCGAAGCTTACCGTAGTGACGAGAGCAGGACGGAGAGAGGGGCCGCTTGCACCTCCCATCCCAGAGGCGTGGTCCCCTTAGCATCTCAGGGCGCAGCGCACATCTCAAGATCTGGTTCGGGGGCGGTAGCTACACAAAGCTTCCGCCTGCCGTCCCAGTTCAGGCTGCACAGGCAATACCCACATCTTCGCTTTCCGCTGATGTTTCATGTCTGTCGTGCTTGGAATGTGGTTTTCTTGGAGGCGCAGAGCCAGCTGCCAGTGGCGGGAGCCAGGCCCTCCCCAGGGCAGTGCGGGACGAGGTCGCCTCCTTGGGAGACAGTATATTAACCGTGGTCCTTAACGGCACCCGGAGACGTGCAGCCCCGCCTCCAATAGGCTTTTTTTTTTTTCCTGTTAAACAAGACAGAAATGAGACATGTAATAAAGCAAAAGAGGGTGTGCCTCCTCTGTCTAAATGCCTCTTGAAAGGGATTGTGGGGGGAGCTCCCCGCCCCAAACCAGGAAGAGACGGGGTTGACCTTCAGGGGCCCTCGTGCAGACAGCCATGCTGACACCCTGATCCCATACATACTTCACGTGAAAACACCGCTGAGCCATGCGATCCGTGTGAGAAAGCCCAAACGCTCTGATTTCCCTCGTTTTGTTAACTCAACACTTCCTTTTGGAAAAATCCATATTCCTTCAAAACAATTTTTCCGTCCTGTTGTGTCTGTGCCCCGCCCATCTGCTTTGTTGGCCTCCGGGGAAACTCAGTCCCTCCAGCAGAGGGAGCACTCACCTCTCTCTCAGGAGATGGCCGCTTCTCTGACCCCCGAACCAGACCGTGAACTCGCCCGTGAACTTGCCCCCGCCTGGACCTGGGTTCCTTTCAGAGATGGGGCCCTGGGTGCGCGTCCTGGCTCGTGAGTGTCTTGCTCTGTGGTCCTGGCCGCTGGATAAGCGGCCACCTCAGCAGCTGAGGAGAAGGGAGGGGGAGGCGAGGGGGTTTCCTGGGACTGCAGCTGGGAGCGTGGCTGGGCTAGATGGACCCCCGAGGGAGAGCAAGGACCATAAGGCGATACCCTGGGGCTGGCACTGCTGTCTGGGCAGTGCTGCTCCGGCCGATGGGGCATGCGGCCACGGACAGTTTGCTTCTGGGAGAGCGGACCATTCAGAGCTGCACCTCGCAGCTGGAGGTGCTGGGGTTGGGGCCTCCCGTCCTTGCCCGCACGCAGCAGAGCAGGTATGAGCCAAGAATGCCAGGGAGGGATTCGAGGCATCGATTGTGGTGGGTGCAGAGAAGAAGGTGAGGGTCAGGGAGAGACTGACCTGAGGGACAGGACTGTCCAGTGCTCCCGCAGGTACTGAATACTTGGCCGCAAGAGCGAGTCCGGCCCTGCCGTCCAGTGCAGCCGCGGTTCCTGACTGAACACACTCCAGCCTCTGTTGGAGCTCAGGGCCCTACCGTGGCCCCTGGAGAGTAAAGCCGATGGGTCAAAGGTCAAAGGCCATGTGACTGGATCACACTCTTAGGGGCAGAGTGGTCAGAGAAAAGAGGCCTAAGTTCTCTTTCTTCTTAGATTGTTTCCCTCTCATTCATCGGTACCCAGAATTCCCGCTCTCTCATTTGCAATGGGAGGGCAGAAGGGGGCAAGCGTCACCTCCTGTGCCCTAGGAGAGACGTCTGCGGCTGAGCAGGGACAACGGATGCTGATGCAGCAACAGCTCTGGCGACACAGCCGGACCTCGGGCAGCAGGTCAGGGGCCTGAGGAACTTCAACGGCAGCCGTTTTCAGCAGGGGCCTGTAAACGCTCATCCTGAGTGACAGACCTGGCACGTGGCCCGACACCGTGTGCCTTAGAACAGGAGCTGTGGGCTGGTTTCCAGGGCCTTCACTAATGCTGCTTTGGCCTAAAGAAGGAGAGAGAGAGAGAGGGAGAGAAAGAAAGAGAAAAAGAAAAAAAGAAAGAGGAAGGAAGGAAGGAAGGAAGGAAGGAAGGAAGGAAGGAAGGAAGGAAGGAGGGAAGGAAGGAAGAAAGGAAGGCAGGCAAAACAAAAAAAAGCCTGTGTGGTGGCCACAGTACAGAATTCCAGTCCCCCTTCAGAAAATTGGCTGATTCTGCCTCATGAGCTAAGGAATGAGTCTTCCCCCGGAGGCTCAGGGAGAGAAGGAAGCATGCAGACCGGGGGGCCACGGGCCGTGGACGTGGCCGGTGCTGCCTCAGATGCCTGGCGAGCTCAGGATGTGTCTTCACAGAGACCTCTGCCCCGCCGTGGTGCTGCCTGACAGCCCGCGTCCCACGACTGAGCGTCTCAGTGCGTCTGTATGAACCAGAGCGTCCGAGGTGAGGTGCCCCTGGCTGTGGGGCGGCTGCTGGAGGCGCTGCCCTTTGGGTGCCTGGGAGGCGATCGATAACGTGCATTTGAGCAGCCCGGTGATTCCTCACTCACCGCACTGTCGGGTAGCCTTGCCGTAATGTGTTAGCCATGGGGCTCAGCATTTTCAGTTTTTTAAATAAACATCTTAGATGTTGACTTTGGGTTCCTTTCTTCACGATAACGTTATTGTCTAGGGGACTTTGTTCTGTTTTGTTTATTTTTAATCAAGATTGTGCGGCTTTAATCCATGCACATGTAAGGAATGCCAGGGAGATGCCATGCCACAGAGACGGGCTGTTTTTGTTTTGGATTTGGAAAAAATGAATATTTCTGATGGCATATTTGCAGGTAATCAATGAGAAAGATTTCTGATTGTTTGGGTTTTTTTACACTTTTATAACGTTTCCCGTGTGCTTTGACTCGCAAAGTCCTTTCACTAACGCTGTCTCCTTCAAGTTCAGCCTCATCACATTTCTGTGTGATAGATGGCGTCTTTGTTTCACAGGTGAGGAAACTGGGCTCTGGAGCTCACCTATACCAGGCAGCTGGCGCGTCTCAGAAAGAGGACCGAGGCCCGGTCACCTCTGGTATCTCTCCTCTCTCTCACACAGTTAGATGTTGGCCGGCCGACATCTCTGAGTGTCCGTCTCTTACGTTTCTGGCTTCAAGGACTTCCTCGTCTCATGGAAAAGTCAGGTGGGCAATCGAGAACGTCAGCTCAGCCCTGGCTGGCGTGGCTCAGTAGGTTGGGTGTTGTCCCTCAAAGCAAAAGATCACCGGTCCGATTCCCAGTCAGGGCACGTGCCTGCGTTGCGGACCAGGTCCTCAGTAGGAGGTGCATGACAGGCAACCACACATGGATGTTTCTCTCCCTCTCTTTCTCCCTCCCTTCCCATCTCTCTAAAAATAAGTAAATAAACTCTAAAAAAAAAAAAAAAAGAAACGTCCCAGCCTAGCTGGTCAGGGGCCCAGAGAGCCGCTGATCTTTCACAGCAAACTCAGGTGTGCAGGAGATAGGCCTGTGCGTCCGCGGATCACCTTGGTCCTATATCAGCTCCCGCTGTGCTAGAACAGAGAAAACAGCCTCGTTCAGGGTCGTCCCAGGTGCTTGCACTGGGGGGGTGCCGGGCCCACAGGCCAGAGCTGAGAATCCTTTTATTTCCGTCCACATGGTCCCTTCCTTTGCTGCGTCTGTGTCATGCTTGGGGGTTGGGGACATTTCTGCTCCTTCCGGGCCACAGGTTTGTGTGTGTGTGTGTGTGTGTCTGTCTTTCTGTCTGTCTGTGGAGGTGGGGGAAGTTGTCAGGGATACCTGTGAAAGGCAAGCTAAGGCGGCACCTCCTTAGATGCTCCCCACCTCCATTTCCTTCCTGGGACTGGCTGCTTCTACAAAAGAAAAAAAAGATACCTGACACTTGTTAAAGATGGCAAGGGAGCCATCCGTCGAGGAGGGGTTGAGATTGGGCTCCACTGGAAATGCCGCAGGGACAAGTGGAGACAGAGCCAAGGGGCCAGGCGGTGGTCGGTGGATGGATAAGAGGGATTCCAGGGGGATTCTGACCCTGACAGCTGGGCGGGGTTTTTGCTGCAGGCAGCCCGGAGACACCGAGGGTGGGGGCTTTTCCTTACGCTAACCCGGCCGCACTGTTGCTAAAGCCGGAATAAGGGGACAAGGACGGAGCCCAAGGCCGGGACCTGCTCAGCAAGAGGACTCGGAGCAACCTGACTCCAGCCTGCGGGGGGAGGGGCTTCGTTGGTCTGGGTCGGGCGCTGGCTGCCAAGCACGTGGAGCTGGGGGCAGGGGGCGCCCTCCAGGCTCAGGCGTGGCTCCTCCGCCCCGATGTGACCCAAACCCCCTGCCTGGTGCACCACTTAGGTTACAGGTCAGATGTCACCACCCCGGGGCCCTTCCTCTCGCCCTTACTGTTACGGCACCCAGCGCACGGCGAGATGGCGCTTGGCCATAACTCATCCGTCGTCCCCGTCTGACTCCCTGCTCACCGCCAGCAGGGCATGGCTTTTGCTTTTGCTTTTGCTGCTGTACAACCAGCATTCATTGCGCACTCTCTGTGGGCATGCGCAGCCTTCACGTGCAGCCTCTCATTTACACACACACTGACCCGGCGTCTACCCCCACCCCCCACACACAGAGATGGAAGCGGAGGCCCAGGGAGGGAGCAGAGTGGCCGGGGCACAGAGCCAGGTTCCGGGGCTGCAAAGCCTGTTTGCTTTGCCAAGAAACCCCTTCCCGCTGGAGGGCCTCAGATACGACAGAGGGGACACGTTTAGGAGCAAACGGGCACCGAGGCCGGCCAGGCCTGCAAACCTCGTGGGGCTGGAGGTATAGGGTCTGTGAAGCTGCCCTCTGGAATAGGGGCCTCCCGCCCAGTCACCTGGGCCTCAGTTTCCTCATCCATAAAATGGGATGTCTTGGCCACAGCGCTGAGGTCAGGACTGAGTGGCATGGTGTGGAGACCATACGCAGCCCAGTGGCTGGCCCACAGGAAGTGCTTCAGAGGTACCGGCTCTCTTCCTGTTCCCTTCGTTTCGTTGGAGAAAAGTCTGGGATGGAGTAGCATTGACTCCCGTGGTCCCAGTCTGGCTAGGGACCCCGGAATGCCTTCCTCTGATGTGGGACCAGGACCGGCATGACCCCGTGCCCCTACCTGCAGCCCCTGGCTGCCCTGGGCCTCCTCCGTGGCCTTGGCGGACTTTGATTTCTCTTGGATTTCAAAATCACCATTCCAGACAGGCGTCCTCTCAGCCAGCCGCCCCGGGCTGGCTGCACTGACGCCCACATTTGTCAAGCGACAGACTCAATGAAAAACGAGGCACAGGCTCAACGAACCGAGCCTTCTTAGCGACATCGCCCTGCAAAACCAGTTTTGTGCAGCCAGGCTCAGTGAGATTGATTTCTTTAAGTCCTTCATCTCGCACTGATATTTCATCTCGGGAAGTCAATACCGTGGGTGTTGTCATTTAAACAGCGCTCTCTTCTGCCTGTATTTGCATTGTTGTGTGGAAGTCGGGGAGGTTTGTCCCAGCCAGTCATTTCCTTTTGAATCAGAGCCGGCTCTTTCGCTGTTTTGGTGCAAGAAGGACTGAGCTTGTGAGCCGGCCAGCTTCATGCTTCTGGCAAGAAGACATATGGGTCTGAGCGGGAGGTCGACTGCGGGCCCCGGAGTTGACTAGGGTGGGAAACAGAAACGACGGGAAGCCAGGGCTGGGCGCGCCGCTGTCCTTGGTCCTGAAGGTGGTTTGCGAGGCAGATAAGGACTGGGAGAGAGAGGCGGAGAGTGTTCAGTGATGGCAGAGCGGCACCTTCCTGGGGCCGGCTTGGGGTGCCCTGGGCCTTGGCTTTGTTTATGCAGAGGGGCTGGGTCTCTGGGAAACCAGCCATACTAAACCCATGAGGGGCCAAGTGTGGGCCAGCGACGCCTTCATAATGTGTCATCTGTGGGCCTGGAGCAGTGAGGAGGGAGGTGCGCTTGGTGAGTGGAGGTTGGAGCAGGGAGCAGAGGGGATCTCCTGGGGCTGCTGCTTGTCCAGGCCGTGAGGGGGGCCTGGGTGTTTCCTGCCTTATCCATCCCCCCTTGCCTGTTTCTCCCTCCCCATCCCCATTTGGGATTTAATGAGCTCTTTTCATGGGCCCAGCCCTTGCCAGGCACTGGGAACACGTGCATAACCATTTCTGTCCTCAGGAGACAGGCAAGTGAGCAGACGACCGCGGGGCACACATGTCAGTAACAGCTTCTCACCTTCGATGCGGCGCTTCAGAGGCTGTGCCGCACTTCCCCAGGGCCACGCGCCCCAGGTTAGCGATGAGCCCGGTGCGTGGCACGCAAGCTCCCAGGACGCATTGGCTACTGCTGTCGATTTTTGTCTTCTTTTTAAAATAAATATATTTTATTTATTTTCAGAGAGAGAGGGGAAGGGAGGCAGAAAGAGAGGGAGTGAAACATCCCTGTGTGGTTGCCTCTTATGTGCCCCTGTTGGGGACCTGGCCCGCAACCCAGTCATGTACCCTGACTGGGAATCGAACCAGCGACCCTTTGGTTCGCAGGCTGGCACTCAATCCACTGAGCCACATCAGCCAGGTTTTGTCTTCTTATCCTGATGACAAGAGCCACGGCTGCATAGCCAATGAGAGGGCTCTCCAGGAAGGCAGGCAGGGCTGGGCCTCCCCTGAGGGCAGAGGGGCCTGTGGGTCCCAGCCAAGATGCCACCTTCAGTGAAGGACAAGGGACACTGAGGGGGATGAGGGACAAGGAGCCGGGAGAAGAATGACACAGAGACGGGACCAGGTGGCGATGGGGAATGTGAACACTGGAGGAACAGTGGAGGCCAGCAAGTAGATGGTAGGATAGGAGTTTCAGAAAGTGAGCGCCAGTGGTGGCCCAGAGCGAAGATTCTGTGAGCTACAGAAAGACAGCTTAGGAGGCACTTCCGGGGGCCAGGGGTGCGTGCAAGTGGGGAGGGGAAGAGAGGCTGGGCCGTGAGCTGCTGAAGAAGTAAAGCTGTCAGAAGCGGTTGTTGCCTGGACTCTGGGGGTGAAGGAAAAGATACGGTGCTGTTTGTCCAGCACAGGTGGTGGATGAGGGGAGGGGACCTGCCAGAGGGACGCCAGGTGCGCTTAGGGAGCCCTGGACAGGCTGCCGTGGGGCCACCGGAAGTCTCGGTCACTCAAGAAAACGGGTAGGGAGGCGGAGGGAGACAGGCTCTGTGGGCGTTCGGAGAAGAGGACCCCGGCTGCGAGACTGAGGGAGGAGCGGTGCGGAGGGGAGGGAAGAAAGACGGGAGGACGGGCGTGACCCATGCACTGGAGCGTGGGGGACACGTGGAGTGAGGAGTGAGGGCAGGGGACATTCAGGGTCTGGGGTGCGGCTTTTCGGACAGGCCTCGCCCCCGGATAGATGTGGACAAATACCAGTGACTCACCCAGCTGCGCTTTCCCTCAGCCCCTTCTGAGTCACCGCAGGTTTTGTTGGCTGCAAAGAGCCTCTCGTCCACTCTCATTGCCCGGCCTAAAAGGTGTTTAAATAAAGGCCGACCAACAGGATCTTGGAATTTTGAGCCTGACAGCTTATCTTCCTTCGGGCTGGTTATTAAGATTTCAGAAGCTTCTTCATCCATCCAGGAACACACTCGTAATGCTTTAGGTGGATGGTTTCCATGGAAACTAATCTCATCGATTTTTTAATCATTTCTCTTGGTGCTAATGTCAGCGAGTGACTGGCTGTCTGGCCCCGATCCAGGTGGAGTGGGATGTGTCCACTGCGGGCTGGAAGGCTGGCCGAGCCTCTGCCTGGCCGTGGCACGGGGAGGAGCTGAGGGAACCGCCTCCGCGGGCCGGGCGGCCTGGTATAAAGCCTGGAACACCCGCCCCTGGCACGTGGGATCTGTGGCAAGTTACTCGAGTGCTCAGAGCCTCCACGTCTTCATCTAGGAAAGGAAGATAAATCCTAACTCGAAGGGCTGTTGGGGGAATGAGATGAGCTGAGATATTCAAAGCAGGGCGGCAACAGCCACCTGCCACTGTCGAGCATTCCAGTTGTTTCCAGCTGTCGTGACACGTTTACGGTTCTGGAAACAGTTAACTTTTGAAGGGCGCAGTGGAGCTCCCTCAGCCCCTTCCTGAGTCTGTTCTTTGGCCATTAAGGGTTTTACTTTAGCACGGGGAGGGGGAAGGAAACCCGCCTGCGCCTGGGCGGGGCTGCGACCGCTGTGAGGGGAGAGGAGCCTCGCCTCGCCTCGCCTGGGTGGGAGAGGGGACGTGCAGCCTGGCGCCCTGCTTCCTGCCAGAGAAGGGAGCTGTCCGGGTCTCCGGCCTGCTGCCCCTCCAGTGGCCCACTCACGGGCAGGCGGTGCCGTCCCTGCACCGCCCCATCCTTCCTGACCCCTCTGTCCCCTCCTGCTTTCTCCGTCCTTCTCGCAACCTGTTGTCCAGAATCTGGGCACGTCTCCGGCCCATCCTGCACTTCAAGCAGAGAAACCCCGGGGGTGTCCACTGTTTCTTCGTGAGGCCAAACAGCTGATGGCCGATGGTTCTTTCGTTTCTTCTTGCCACCTGCCCCATATGCTTCCTGTTTACAGAGCTGGTCTTTTCTTTACAATAGTTTTTTTTATTTTAGTGAGAATCCATTCTGTGTATGCCTCACAGCAAACCTCACCATGTTGCTGAAACTCGGGGACTTTTGAGGAGCTTGTCCAGGGTCCCAGAGTCTTGGAGGTGCAGACAAGATAGGGCCTGAGAGGCGACGTTTCCAACTCTCTCTCCCCTGCTCCGCCGAGATGAGTGGCCTGTGGCCCTTGTCCTGTGTGGCTTGGCTCCTCGTCCCATTGAAAGGAGACGGTGTGCTTGATATTTTACTGCGGTGCTCGTTGTTTCTGTTTCTTTTTGGGTCAGTTCTGGTAACTGATGTCTCACTGACTGACAGTCTCAAAGTTACGACCTGGGGAGCCCTGTGGTTTTGTGGGCAGGCCGCCAGGGCTGCGTGGGGCAGGGTGTCCGGGGGGTTGCCACAGCGGGGGTGGGGGTGGGGAGTGGCCCTGGGCATAAAACTGTAATGTGTTTTCAATCCAGATTTTCAAATCTATTAGGACAGAGTTTAAAGTAGTATTCTTTAATTTCCTTACCTACAACTAGATAGCCTTCCTTAGTTCTGATTTTGAATGGTCACTCATTTTTCCCGATTAGACTGGTTTTGCCTAGTTTATGGGATTAATACAAAAAGCAGCCTCCGAATGAACTTATCAACTTTATCTTTTTACTAATTATTCATATTGGTTCACGTTACTTTTTTTCTTATGCCTATTTAGATGCAGTGTTATCTGTTAACAACGCGGCCGGTTAAAGGTCCATGCCTTTCTGAATTGGACTTCCCAACGAAACATTCCTATTCCCTCTGTCTCTGCAGTGTTTTGCCCTTGAACTTTACTTTTCTGGTATTGATGTTGTACTCCCTCTTTTTCTGCACATTTTTCTTTTATCTTTGCTCACCCTTAACTTTAGCATCTCAGCAGCTCTTTTAAAAATTGTCACAATATCCCAGCTCCTGGGCATTTTGTCGTACTGTTAGTGTAACCAGCCCTCAGTCTTCTCATGCTTTAATAGGAATAATAATAATATAAATAACAACAACAGTGTCTTCCTCGTAGTGGTGTTGGAAGAATTAAATAAGATCGTGCATCTCAAATGCTTAGCACTGTCTTATCGTTAGTATTTTTACAGATCACAAAGCAACAGACATCCCAACTTTCACAGTCTTCTTTTAAATTAAGTTTTCCCAGGCCTCACTGCAAACTGTAGGTTGCCTTGTGCACTAGTGGAGTGTGAATATAAGCCACCAGAGAACTTACGACTCTTGGTTGAGGTTACTGATGAGCCTCCTTGTGCTGAGTGAGGCATTGCTGTAGACTGAGGACCTGTGTCCCCCAGATTCACAGGTGAAGCCACAACCCCAGTGTGAGGGTGTTAGGAGGGGGGGTCTCCAGGAGGTGGTCCGGTCCTGAGGGTGGAGCCCTCATAAAGAGCATTAATGTCCTTAGGAGACCCAGAGAGGTCCCCCAGGGAGGACACAGCGACAGGCCGGCTGGCCGTGGACCAGGAAGCAGGTCCTCACAGGACACCAGCTTCCAGGACTGTAAGAAATAAGTGTTTGTTGTTTAGAAGCCACGCAGCCCGTGATGTTGTCAGAGCTGCCCGAACAGACTGGACAGGACCGGGGCAGGATTTCCTCTCAGACTTTAGGGCTGTAGGCCCCAGTTAGGCCCTGCCCTGGCAGGGCCTGGGCATCCCAGGTAAGAGCTCGCTGGAGCCAGCTGCCGCCTCCACAGCCACGGGAGCCCAGACAAGTGACTCAGCCACCTGCACGCCCTCCCCTGTAAAGTCAGCACCTTCCCCCACAGGCCTGTCCTGAGGACCCAGCGGAGCGGCAGGTGGCATGCGGCCGTGAAGGCGAGATGTGAGGAGCTCCCTCCCCTGCTCCCTGCCCTCTCGGCACTCATCCCGGCCCCGTAGCCTCATTTACAGGTTAATCTCAATTAATTCAATTAAGTCCAAGGAACATGTTTAGGGGGCCTTCTGTGCTCCAGACACGTGCCGCTCCCTGTGCCGAGCTCGGTGTCTGTTGCACAGGTGGGCATAGAAAGATAGCGCTTCAGGCAGTACCAGCGACCATTCACTATAAGCTTAAAATGGTAAATAGTGACAAAGCCATGGAGCAAATGTACCAGTGTGGACAGAGGTCAGGTGTGGACAGGGCACGCAGCGGGGGCAGCCACTTCCCCGTGGAGGGCAGGGGACAGGAAGGCGGAGGGCCCGGAGTGGGGCTCACGGGCTCACAGGCAGGGAGACAGAGTGGTGGTTCCAGGCGCGACTGCGGCCCCCACTGCGCGGCATCCCCCATGCCGTTTGCCTCTCCGTGCATACGTCCCCCCTCTTCTGAGGTCTAGCTCAGCCCCGCGTCCCCCAGGAAGCCTGTGCCAACTGCTCTGACTTGTTGTCTCCCCCTGAACTTGTGCGGACCCACGTGCTTGAGCTCGGAACGCGCTGACGGGGCGGGCGCCTTCTCACCCTGTGCGTGCCCCTCCCACCTCCGAGGGCCGCACCCTCCTGACGCCTAGGAGGAGCTGTGATGGATGAAATGGTCACCTGAACAATTAGATCACTGCCACAGGGTCCCACTGCCCTGGCTGGGGGAGCCCGTGTCCGCCTCGAGCCCCCATTAGGCTCTGAGGATGAGAAGAAATGAGAGCAATTTGTCTTTCCCAGGCCCCAGTACCTGTTCCTTGTCCACGGTTCTTGGATTCAGGAGCAGAAGGGACCTGGCTGGTGACTACCGAGGGCTGGGAGGCAGGAAGGAGGGGGGTGCGGGAACCTGGCAAACACACCCTCATTGCTGAAATGTCAAAGCCACTGGAGTCAAGCCCATTAATCTTGTTTTATTGCGAGATTCAGAGTCGCCATGCCGTGGCAGCCACAAAATTGATGGATGGGTTTCCCCGCGTTCGCGGCACCTCGCTGCCTGGGAAACCAGATTTCAGAAGACCAGGGAGAGGAAATTAAAACCGCCTTTCGAGGTTTTCCAGTTTGTGCTTATGGAGAAAGAGGGGGCGGGCATTCACGGCCTCTGGCCACCGAGCCGCTTACGCTCGGTTTTTACTGCCTGTTTTATAAGCAAATCAAAGAAGCGGCAGTGCTGGAACCATCCCGATAAATCTTAGGTGACTTCTCGCTCCAGTGAGGGGGCGGGAGGGCCATTGCCGGGCGGCCCTGTTACTTTGGGCCGCCAGGCTGTGATCTCGTTTGACTTTTTGTTAATGAAGTAGGTGAAAGATGGCAATGCCTGGCTGTTTGCATTTGCAATCCTTTGATCACTGGGGAGCTGAAACCTTCTACCATATGTCAGTCTTCTCGTCAGAGTTCCGCTTTTTGTAAATAGCCATTTTCCTTGTGTCCCGAATATAATTTAATGGTCAGGTCAGCAGCTGCCCATTCGTTGAGGGACTACTGTGTGCTCAGCATTTGCAGTGCTGGATGTGAGACGTGCGTATAATCTATTTCCCAACATAGTGGAGGGAGTGGGCGCGGCTGGAGGAGGGGGGAGAGAGAGAGACTGACCAAAATACCATTTCACTGCCATAGGGCTGATAAGGATATTCCCTGGCTCTGTTGTGATTTCTGTTATTTTTGGAGAACATAGAGGTATTTCTGTTTTTTCTAATCTATCTTTTCCTTTGTGGTTTTCCTATCATTTCTTAAAATATTTATTTCTCTTTTCTGTGGTCAAATTCTTTGAAAACCAGCGTTATCTGATACCAGTAAATCCATGAGGACCTTTGGGAAATTTTCATGACTTACTCATGTCTCCATTTTGCCTTTGACCTATTTTGGGGGCGGGGTGTGTGTTATGTCACCTTCACGCACACTCACACCCACACTAACACACACACAACGCACGCGCACACACACGTGAAGTATGAAGAATGTCATCGGAATATGTAAATTTCTTATCATACAACTATACACAGTGTTGCCACATACTTTAAACTTTTCCCTCCCTATTAGTTGCTGGGTTTCCGTTCTCGTTTCTAATGATCGGTTCTGTTTTTCGCATACCGTTAGGAGGCTGAGCAGAGGCTTATGTGCTTTTATTGTCCTTTTTCATCCAAAGTCAACATTTTCAGTGGCCACGCTGCGGCCACCGCCACCTGCAGTGACGCAGCTACCACTTCCACCTCATGGGACTGATTAAACCCCGAACGGTTTTTATCAGACACTGAAATTTTTCATCAGTGCTTCGAACTTCACTAGACATGATCTAATTTCATTTTTACAACATTGCTATAAAAATGGCATGGTTACTATCCATATTTATTTCCCATTTTAAATGAGAAACGTGGGGCAATGGGTCACATAGAAATTAACTGCATGTCTCAGATTTGCCGAGCTGGGTCTCGGAGTGAGGACGCAAACCCAGGTTCAGCTGACCGCGGAGTCGGGGCTCTTACGCCCTGCGCCCCCCGTTTTCCTTCCCCTCCCGCATTCCATTGCTTCTCTCTTTTCGGTTTTTCCCGGGTGTTATTTTTTCTTTTATTTGTCCCCTGATGCTACTTCCTGTTCCAAAAATGTAAGTTCCTTCTTTCTTGTCCTCCATTCTCTCCCTTTCTGCCTCTCTCGCGGTTTTAATTTCCTCTTTGTCAGCAACGTGTGGGGCATTATTCTTAGTTTCTATTTGTCTAAGTATTTTTCCTTTTAGTATCTACTTGAATCTTTAACTGACTGCACTGTGATCTCAAAATATTATCCATAAAACTTCTGCTCCTGTTGTGTTTATAGATATTTTCTTCATGATTTAGTATGTGATCAGTTTTTGCTTATAGACCAAGTCTATATATCTCAAAAGATAAAGCAGTCCATATCTGTGGGCCATGAAATTCAGTATAAGTCTGCGTCACATGGTGGGTTTATTGTCTCTGTCATATTTTCTCTCATTTAATCTCCCTGTACTTCAATCTGTAACAGGCTGATAATGGCAAGTTACATTCTCCCACTGAACTGTGTTTTTGTTTCGTTTCTCGTGTATTTTTATAGTTTTCGCCTACGCGCTTGCAAGACGTAGGTAAAATTTTTACTCTTAAACCCTGTGCTCTCCAGGTTTAACCGTGCCATTCCTCGGTCTGAATTTGACAAGCGCATTCCGGTCCATGAATATATCATTAACTTTTAGTATCTTTCTGCTGCAAAAACATATATGGGCAACTTAATAATGTAAAAAAAAATCTTCAAGTAGCTTGAGATCGCCACTTACATTTGTTTTTATAATCACCTTTCTGTGTTTATCATCTGCCATCCCACTTTATGTCTGCTACTTGTCCTTTTTCCTCTTTTGATTTTTGGTGTTTTGATAAATGATTATATTATACTTCATTTTCTGTCTTAAAGGTTTTAAAGGTAATGCTCTGATTTTAAAACATTACTTATAGTAAGATCATGAGCCCTTCACTGACATTCTTAAAGCTATAATCATTCTTTTAAAACTTTCTAAACAAACACAACCTGTAGCTCCCCTTCCTAGCCAATGATGGATTTCATAGGTTTTGTTTCTTTTCTTTCATCCTCCTTTCTCATCCTCTCTTTCATTGGTAAAATATGGGTTTCGATGCTACTTCATGTTTCCCTCTTTTTTTTTTGGTTTTGTTTTAGTGTTGGTTATCTGTAGCTTGTTTGTGAGCCACTGCTTTAGTTCATGTAGTTCGTGCTGTTCCGTGTATCGGTTCATGCTGTTCCATGTCTGTTTTTCATGCTGTTCCTTGTGTTAGCCAACACCTTCGAATCCCTTCACTGAGCATCAAGGAACGCGCGGGCGCCCTGTGGCCCTGCTCCGGGCGCGCTTCCTGGCCGGTCCCGCGTAGCTGCCCTCTCCCAAGTCCCGTTCGCCGCTGGCATTCTTCAGCTTCTACCTTTTGCTCCCTCCGTGTGGGGAAGCAATTTCCGATCCCCACTGGTATACGAATAGCACTCTGCGTTCTCCCTCTCCCTCCTCCTCCCTTTCTGTCTTTCATTTCACAAGCGAACCCCTGTCTTTGTGTAATTATTTTAAACTCGCGTCCTCTGTCCCCACCACTGCCCTGTGGTGCTGCGGTCCTGGGCCTTGGGAGCACCGAGTCTGGGCTGGGTGGGAACTCACAGGTCTCTGTGGGATAAAGGAACGAGGCAGTGGATGGATACAGAGCCTCCCCCTCCCTTCTACACTGCCTGTGGGGATATGCCCCCATATGCGGGAGATAACTGCTACTTCAGGGCACGGGGGGACCTTTGGGGCATGGCTTCCAAGAGTGAATCCACGCCCTCACCTTCCCGTTGCTCTCTCAGGACACACAAACAAGGTGCTGGTGGACGGGGAGCGGGAGGCTGCACGATTGGTGGATTTTCCGAGATTACTGTGCGGTGCGAGTGACTGTCCAGTTTGGGATGAGATGAGGGGGCCTGGCTGTGACTGTGACGTTTTCCGTACCTTGTCCAGGGCTGGCCACGGCGAGGTCAGCTGTGCTCGGCCACGTGAGCTTTGTGCTCCGGAGAAAGTTACTGAAACCCTGGGAGTCTACATCTTCAAAGGAGGGGGAATTTTCCCCTGACCCATAAATGAGTTGTGATGATGAAGAAGGATGTGAAAATTTTGGAAAATTGTAAAGTGGCGTGCAGAAGCAAGCTACTGTTATTGATGTTATTGGCATTTTCAGAAACGTGTGAAAGCTCACACATAGTGGATAGAGTCCATTTTACAAATTATTTCCAGAAAGTTATGTCCACTTTAGCAAAAGACACAGGAAGCTCTTAGATTGCTTCTCAATTATAGCCAAGCAACAGCTACTAAGCAGGTTTTAAAAGACACACTAAAAAGAGTGAAGTTAGTTGATTTCTTCATTCATTGAATGGATTGATTCACCCTCCAAAGCTAGACGAGACTCCTTTTCCTCCCCAGATGTTTCTGCTTCAAAGACTGGGTGGCCGTTTGGGGTCGGGGTGGGCAGAGGTCCGCGCCGCGTGCTGCCCTCTCCCCCCACACAGCCTCCTCGTCCAGCTTCCCCCCATCACTCCCAGCACAACCAATCATCTCCAGGGCCTTGAAGTGACAGCACGCTCTGCTGGGGTGGAGCCCTGTGTGGGGGCCTGAAGGACGCCCTCCCCCTTCCACGGGGAACACACGTGTTTGAGTTTATGTACTGGCATCTTCAGCCTTAGCACACGTGGACGTGGTGGGAGGCTGGAGGGAAAGTCTCACGGGAGAGAGCGTGTCCTCAGGTCGGCCCCTCACCCTCTCTGGCCCAGCCGGCCGGGCCGGCCCAGTCGTAATGTAAGCCTGGTCACAGCTTGGGTGCTGCAGAAGCAGACAGACATGAAGGGCCGGGCGCAGGCTCTTTACGGGACTCATGGCTGTGAGGGGGAGGGGGAGACAGGCCGGCGGGTGGTGCCATGCAGGCCTTGGCCCCCTGGTGGGCCCTGGACCCGGCACGCCCATCAGAGCTGCTCCCGTTGGGTGGGAATGGTCAGACCTGTTTGCCCGGTCAGTAGTCATGGACTCTGGGAAGGACAAGGTGTCTTTCTGTGTGGAGGAAAACCCTGCAGAGGCTGACGGCGGGGCGGCGGCAGCGGGCCCTTCCTAGAAGAGATCGTGCAAGGCGTCTGTGCCCGTCAGACCACTCCCTTGCCATCCAACTCCCCCAGGGGCCCCGTGCCGGCTCTGTTGCCCTCTCTTCTTCAGAAAGTGAAGCATAAGTTGCACGGCGGGTGGGGCTGACAGCCCACTGCCAGCCCACCACCAGGGAGGAGGGCTGGAGCCCAGGGACTGCCCAGTCTACCCTCCTCCTCAGCTGGTAATAACAGCTAGAGAGTTGGAATGTGTCACCCTTTCAAGTGGCTTATCCATGACTATAAAGGGGCCCCTTGATTTGAACATTCATGTGAAGTACTACCCGAAGGAAAGCACCCCAGCGAACGAGTGCACGGATGCAGCCCAGAGCAGCCTGCCGTCCCCCGAGTTGTCCTGTGCATCCAAGGACCGCACTTCCGCGCTATCCATCTCATATTCCGAGAGGGGGTATCAGGTGTAATGAGCATCCCCTTAAAAGCACATCGGCCTCTCATGCTCGAAGAGCGGTGGTTTAATTAATCCGGGCTCACCGAGAATTGAGCGGTGGAAATTCGGGCAGCACGGCTGCGAAGCTCTGGGTAGCGAGTGTGGGTGTCTGCCTTCATCGGCTAAGATGAAAGCCCGCTTCCACGCCCCCCGCAACACATAGGCGCTAAGGCTCCTCGGTGGCCCCTTCGAGTGGCTTCGTGTGGAAGCCAAGAAGAGCCCCCGCTTACCAGTCTCCCGTCAGCCATCTCGCCCCCCTGACAGACACGGTTGGAGTTTTCAGAACAGCCATCGTATGTGCTAATTAGTCTCTAATTTAAAAAATGCATGCCTGTCATAGATGTAACCTAGATCTTAGCCAAGAAGGCTGGGATTTAGAGAAAATTAGTTCAAGTCCCTTCCCTGTGTGGGTGGGGTCCCAGCGCCCTTTCTAGGTTCGTGGGAATTCCCGGGGGCAGCGATTCTCAGCCACTTTGCTGAACTTCTGTTCCCATGTGCTTCTGACGCCACATCCTGCACGCTCTGCACAGGCTCAGGTATGAACTTCGTCTCCTCTCCCCGATTCCAGCAGAGACGCACAAAGTGCTGTGTGTGTGACGGACATCATCAGGTGTTGGGGAGATAGGGGCTCCTGTGGCAGACTCCTCTGGCCGTGATGATGGGCCATGCCTGTCCTTGAGTAGCTCCTCCCTGGGAGGTTTCCCTTGGCCACTTGTTCCCCAGGGTCCCGTCTCCTGCCATCACACCCGTAACTCTCCCTGCGTCCTCCTCCGGCCTAGACAGGGACAGGCCTCCCTCTGTCCATGTGTGATAGATTGTGTTATCAAGTTCCTCTCTGCCATGCCCTGCCCTGCAGGCGGTGACACAGCTCCCCCTGTGGAACTCAGGAATGACCCCGTGCCGTGCTTTGGCCAATGACACAGGGCTGCGGGCAGTGCACGCCCCACGCGGGCGCAGCATCCCGGAGCGAGGACCCGGTTCATCAGTTCACACCGGTCCTGGTTGACCCCTGAGGCTCAGACTCCTGTCGCAGCTGCTGACCCCAGGGAGCCAGCCTGCAGCCTAGGGCCAGGCTCTCCTCACCCGCCGTGGGAACTGCAGGCATGACCTGGGCACCCAAGCCCGCCGTGTCACACGCTTGGGCTGGACCTGCAGACATTGCCAGAGAGTGAGCATTTTTCCCTGACTGTTGCCAGCAAAACATTCCCGAGAAAGGAACACCTTGCAAGGTCGGCCTGCATCTTCAGGGGCTCAGTGCTCAGATTTGAGCCCCAAGGCTTTCTCGATGCGTTTCAAAGTATAGTGTTGTGCTGTGCGTTGGGACAAATGTGCACTTTTCTATAAAACATTGGCTCTCTTTGAGGTCTAAGTAACCCCTGATCCCCTCTGCTTTTCTGTCTTTGAGGTGTTCAGAGCACCCATGGCCAGAAGAATGGCCTTCTGCCCAGTCTGCTGGCTTGGCCACAGGGACTGCGGTCCTGGGCGATGAGGTCATCTTTTGAAAGTACCGGACTGAGGATGTGTGTTTCATCTCTCCCACCCGGGTGTCAGCCACTCCACCACCGGAACTCCAAGCGGGGAGGGGGGGCTGTGCCTCCGAGGACAGAAAGTGTTGGTGGGAAGTTTCCTCGGGACGAGGGGCCAGGGGCGTCGCTCATTGTGAGGGTGGCCGTGGCTGTGGCCTCGGGCAGGTCGTCCAGGCCAAAAACTGGCCTGCGTCACAGCTCAGCCCCAGCAGACGTGCAGCCCGGAGAGGGTTGGGTTGGAACCAGGAGAGCAGGACCACCAAGCCCAGACAGGACCGGAGGACGGCATCAGCCCCTGCCGTCCGTCAGCAGCACCGTCACACATGGGGAGAGCCTGCTGCAGCAGAGGGTGGTGTGCTGGGCGGCCCCAGGGACAGTCAGCCTCAGAAGATTGGCTTCATAACGGCCCATTCATCGCCACCGCTTGTCACTGCTGCTGGAGAATTGGAGTTCTTAATACCCCTCGCTCCAAGCGAATGCCTAGTGAACTGTTTTGACAGCTTAGAAATTTTGTCACAGATTCTCGATGACTCCCCATGTCGGGATCAATCTGCGGCCTTGTTTTTTCAGCTGGGTAGGTCCCATTCAGTTTTCTTAAGCCATAATTTCAGGGGACGCAGTGCCATCCCTCTGCACCACAGAAGGGTTGGAGGCTGGGCACCACCCCGGCAGGGCTGGGTCTGCGACCTGGCATCCAGGACTGTCGAACCCGCCAGGCATCCTCTTCTCTTCGCTCAAGGAACAAACAGGGCGTGTGCTACTGAAAAGTTACGCAGCGCAGCCTCTTCCTGGGAGTTTATTGAGGAGCCAGTGAGGACATATGCAAAGCTTCTAGCTGGGGTTGTGCCTGGGACAGGGACACAGGATGGGGGTGTCGGCAGGGCGGGCACATGGCTTCTCAGAGGGAATGCGCCCCGATTCCGTCCATCATTAATGCCCATGGTCCTCAGGGCAGCTCCTAGACACCCTTTCCCACACCCTGCCTACATTTTAACCATACAGGTTAAAAAAAAAATCACGTTTTATTTTGCTCATTCTAGTTAATGTTCTTCACTTGCAGGTAAGAGTTGATACTTATTCGCGGCCATGTGGACTTTCCCCACCTCTGGCGGGGTTAGCTGGTCTTAGACTATGTGGATGAAATTCCACAATTGTAAAGATTCAAGCTGAATGGCTTGGTGCATGAAGTCGTTCCGTCAGCACGCTTTACGTGCCCTGTACAAGGAAGACAAATTCTAAACACAACTCTTGGGAATGGAAACTCCACACTCCCGTCCGAGCCATGCACGCCCCCAAATACCCGCCGAGATTCCTGAGGTGCGGCGCCAGCAGCAAGTGTTATGCCCCGCCCTGTTCCCCCACCCCCACCCCCGGCCCTTTCGTTGCCACCAGCGGGGCGAACCGGCACCGTTCGCCAGTGGGGGAGCTGAGACGCGCACAGGGCGCTACTTCTGTAACATCCTGCTGGAAATCGAGACGCGCACTGTTAGATGGCAGACGCGTGGGCCAGCAGCCTGGGCGAGGTAGATGCGAAATAACCATTTAATCTGTGTAGCTCTGGCATCGCCAGGAGCATTTGGTGCTGGGGCGGTATTTTCACAGCGGCAGAGAGGACGCATCTTGTCGAAAGGCCTCGTTCCCGTCTCGCCTCCGTCATCCACTGCTGTTTCCCCACTCTTGCCTCACGCATCGTCAGAAGCGTCAACAACAGCTGCCGGCTTGGCTCAGCGCCTCTCCCCCACCAAGGCAAGGCCAGGTGGGGGCTCGGCCCCCTCCCTCACCGGCGTCACAGGGATAGCTCCGTGCCTCGGGCCTTCCTCCTGCTGGAGAGTCTACGCTCCAGCATGAGCTTTCCATGCAGAGCAAGTGCGCAATGAGACCAAAGCACCCTGGAGAGCAGAGCCCCGTGCCCAGGAACCCTCCCCTCCCCTCTGTGCGAGGAGTCAGGCTCTGCAGAGGGGCCTCGGTTGTGCGGGGGGTCGGGGAGGCCAGCCAGGAGGCTCAGGCAGCAGGTGGCCTAGGCCACTTGCTGCT
This sequence comes from Mormoops blainvillei, assembly GCA_004026545.1. Taxonomy (NCBI): domain Eukaryota; kingdom Metazoa; phylum Chordata; class Mammalia; order Chiroptera; family Mormoopidae; genus Mormoops; species Mormoops blainvillei. The sequence continues at coordinate 44,480 of PVJD01007943.1, forward strand.
GACTTGGATTTACAACCAGGCTGGCTCCCTGGAGGAAGGGGTGGGCGTGGGAATAGGAGGGAGTGCGTGCGCCTCGGGACCCTGAGAGCTCGGGGTGGAGACCCCGAGGCCTGTGCAAACGTCCCCAGGCCCCTGTTGTTTCTTAATGGACTTCGGAAGTGCGAGCGCCAGGGGACTTGTCTTGGAGGATGACGGAGAAGAAGGGTTTGGGGAGACCTCCCTTGTACTAGAGGGGAAGAATGCTATTAGGAATATAAATTGTTATTAAAATATTATTGGAACATACAGGGTAGGTTACATAAAATTATAGCCTTGATATACAATTTCTTAAATATTGGTCCTGTGGTTACATAAAAGAATGTCCTTATTTCTTGTGAACGGCCCACTAAAATGTTGTGGGAAAGGGCATGCTGTGTGCACCACGGGAATGTTTGCTTGGAACGAACATTAGAAGGAAGCCCAGGGCTCCTAAAACCCCGTAGAAAAACGACCAGACAGCAAGTATAGTGAACAGGAGAAGAATACACAGGAAAGGTAATCAGTTCTCTAATTAAAGAAATACAAATTCAAGCCAGGAACTGCCGCTTTTCACACACAGACCTTCAAAATCAGAAGAGCTTGGAAATACAGAGTGTGGACCCCTACGCTGGAAACAGTGGAACTACGACACCGTACGGCCGCCTTCGGAGAGAGCAGTTCACCCGGGGCCGCCCGTGCAGGGAGACGGGCACGAATGTGTTCACTGCAGCCCCGTGTAAAGCGACAAACTTGGCACAACATTATGTGTATGTCAGAAAACGGGTGGGGCCTCAAGTCCTCTCGCTGAGTGAAAAACAACTCCAAATACACAACTAGACAATATAGTTTTACGCCTCTATTGTTCTATATCTAAAAGGGTGTCAAAGCAAGGGAAAAGGTGGGCACTGGACAGGACCTCAGGGCGGGGGGCAGAGGAAGGCCACTCAGAGGGTCTCCAGCTCTATCTGCAGTGTTTTACTTTTTTTGAACGGGGACGCGTACTCCTGTATTACTTGTGTGGTTAAGAATTTCCTGTATTATTAAACGTTTATTTTAAAATGCAAGCAGCAGCCTTTCCCTCCCCAAGATCATTTATAAGTCAGTTCTCTTTTCTGTCTGTGAATAAGTCCGCTGTCACTCACCGGACAAAGGTCCCCTCTGCCAGTCTGGCTTCTATTTTTACTCTTCTCTGGCACCTCAGGATGTACTGTTTAAATCGGTAACGTTGTGATTTGAAAATTAAATTCAAATAAGGACAGAAGGAGAGTGCTTCTGCCTTTAAGGAGCTTGGGTGCTTACCGTTTCCCCGTCCACACGTGTGCACGTGTGCACAGACCCGCTCCTGTCTGTGAGGACATTGGCGAGAAGCGACGTGAGAGTCATCGGTCGCGTCTGCACAGTGACACATTTTAGCAACTCTGTTTATTTGGGGACATTGTGAAAGAATGCTATTTCTCTTCCTAAGCCTGACGACTAGAAAATAAGAATGTGTGTAATGTTAGTCCCTGGAAACTCGATCATAGCATCGTGGAATATGAAAAGTCAGAGAGAAATTACTGGTCGCCCCGTTAAATCATCTTGAGGGTTTTGGTGCTGTTTGTTTGTATGTTCGTTTTTAATGGAGAGACTGAGGCCCGGAGGACATGGCTTCTTGGGTCACAGACTGTTTGGGCAAAGCCGAGGGCAGCTTCCGGCCCCGATCGTCCCTGAGAGTGCGGCCGCGGTGTCTAGGTGGTGTCCCACTGGTGCACCCACTTTGTAGATGAGACGCGGGAGTGAATGGAGAAGAGGGAAGCGCTACCTTCTGCGACTGCCCCTGCCTGCCTGGCCCTGTGCGGCAGGCCTTTCTCCCGCAGACGTAGCCCACAGGGGAGGGCGGTGACCTGAGGAGGGTCGGAAAGCTCGGACTGCTGGCCTGCGTCTGAAGGAGCAGGCGGCAGGAGGCCCTAATGGCTGCTGTCGGGATGAAGGGTTGCCTTTACAGTCCAGAATCAAAATGAAAGTCGTGTTTTTCTAGCCATTAACTAATGATGCAGTTTCCCCTGGTCATTAGGGAAAGTGTTCCTGCGTCTCCCCCCGCCCAGGGGCAGGGCAGTGCTCTTCAGCTCGCACGTGCTTGTGTTTTGATGCTCCTGTGCTAACTCTGAGTGACCAAAGTGTGCTAGTGACAAAACTGTAAAAACTGGTCCGAACCCGACATACCCAACTTCACCATTAGAAAAAAAAAAGTGAGGTCGTACAGCCCGGTCCGTAGGTGTGGGTGTGGGCAGACGTAACGGACAGGGAGAAGCTGTCGGTCAGTGCCTTTCATGAGGGAATGTCGTTGGACTTCGAAGATGCCCACGTGGTGTCTAAATGCCATGGGCAGGTGGGGGGTGTGGCGGTCTGGACTCAGACCAAGGTTCTGACATTCCCTGACAGCCTGACACTTGCTCACGGTTCACCTTCGGTTTCCCACTCTACAGAACTGTGGTAGCACGGTTACTGGGGAGACCCAGGTCAGGGGGCCCTGCCCCCCTCCCCGGCTCTCGCCTTGCTCGCTGCAGATGAATTCCAGTGAGAGACAAGCCTGGATGGTGGAGTGAGACGGCAAGTTTATTTATGAAATGAACGTGGGCACGAAACCCCAGGCAGACCTGAGGGGCATGCGCTGTGACAACTCGAGGGCCCTCTTCGAGCCACTTCGGCAGCTTGTTATTGAGGACAAGCTCTGGGAATGCAGACCACAGCCCCGTCAATTCTTCAAAACACTTGCTGACTTCCGTTTGCCACGGTCAATTAATTTATGTCACAGGGCTGAATTTTTCCATCCTCGCCATTTTCTCACTATCCCCTGACGGGGGGGTGGGGGTGGGGGTGGGAGGCCGTGAAGCTCTGCACCGGGACCCAAGGGAGCTTGAGACAGGCCTCGGCTGGCGCCTGCGGAGCCTGGGGTTTGGAAGCCTGTGTGACGGTTGGCTTGTTAAGCTCCCCTTGGTGAGACCAAGCCAGAGGACAAGACCTGGGATTCAGGGCGTCGGAGAACACACCCTGAGAACAAACGTGGGGACGTGGGTTAAGTACATGGATTGGGTCTTTAGGAACCGAGATTATGTTCAGGGGAAGGCAGAAGATTAACGGGGACGCTCTGGTTCACAGCGCGGCTCTGTTCCTGCCAGCCGTGTCCCCTCAGCCCCCAGACCCCACCTTTTTGCATCCCGGTGAGATCCCCAGGGGAGGGAAGAAACCGTGTCTCCCAGGATGGCAGGGGAGGGGCGTCCCTGGGAGAAGAGCAGAAAGTGTAGCCTTGGCAGCCACCCAACACTGGACACAGATGCTCAGTAAACGGGATGCTCTGCTGGCCAGAGCTCGCGGCCCACACGCACCTGCGTGCACGGGCTGTGCAGACAGTGACTCCAGGGACCCAGCCCGGGGCCCTTCCCTGAGAGGCACCCGCAGGAGCCGCTCACGGGAGTGATCGATTAACTCCAACTGCCGCTATTCATTATGCGGCCGGAGGGAAAATGTTAGTGTGACATACGGCTTGGCTGCCTCTTCTGTCTTCCCACAAACACATTTGTCAGCATGTGAGGGGGAGGAAAGATAAACAAAGGAAGCTCCGGTCTCCAAGAGGACCCCTTACCTGCTTGGTTCTATGTGACATTCTCACTCTGAATGGGAGGCACAGGTTCTGCCTGGGTGTGAGCACAGCCCCTCCTGGGATAGGAGATGCAGTGCCCTCAGGGAGGGGACCCGGTGTCATCCCTGGAGCCCTCAGAGTCTCTATAGTCTCCACCCTACCCTCAGCTTTGTAGCAGGGGCGACGGGAAGAAAAGTGAGAGGAGGGAAGGATAGACGGAAACATTATTCATTTTTTGACAGTGGCTGCGTGAGTGACGGTTCAGAGAGATCTGGATTTAAATCCAAAATCAAGTACAGGCTCAAGCTTGCTCACTGGGACCGTAGATATATTTACTGACCTCCCTGAGCCCCGGCTTCCCCAGCTATGAAACAGTTACAGTACCCACTTCTTAAACATAGGCGAGTGCCAGGAGAGACCCATGTCACTTATCACCGGCTGATGTTGTCCATCCATTAGCTTCCCTGCGTATTACGTGCCTATCACACCCCTACAGTCGGAGCAGGGGCTCTGCGGGTGCTGTGCCCCTGGTCTCAGCCTCGGTGCCCTGTCTGGCACGCACCTGGCACGTCATAGAAACTGGCAAAATAAATGACTGCCCACACAGGGTTTAGCATAGTGCCATCGCCTAAGAAGATCTCAAGCTATGACGTCATTCAAAAATTGAGCAAATGGGCACGGGAGTCTTTGTTTGGAGAAGAACTTGGGGAGCCAACTTAGGTTTTGTTTGGAAAGGCGACGTGGCAGAGGCGACCGGAGCGCGAACTCGGGTCCCAGAAGCCCTGGGCTTCACTCCCAGATCCCCCTCCCATTAATCTTGGGCAGGTCACTCGACCGCTCTGTCTCCTCAGCTGCAAAATAAGGCTGTGATGAGGACTGTCAATGCCGGCAACCGTCGCTCCCTGTAGGAGCCGCTGCTCTCGGTTGGCTGGGGACCCGGTGGGCTGGCTGGAGCCATCAAGTCCCAGGGGTCCGGGGTGGCCTGTGTGTCCCCCCTGGGGCCGGGGCTGATAGCAGTTCCTCTCGAGGGGGTGGGGCTCCGGGTCTTTCCCGGCAGGCGCGGCCTCCGTAAGGCGCAGAGTCCACACTGGGGTGGGCACCGTGGAGAACCCAAAGCTTGTTTTTGCCCCCAAGCATGCTTCTTTGAAAGCCTTTGTTCTCTGCCTCACCCGCTCCCCGGAGCCAAGGTCGAGCCTTTTATTATGAGACCCAGTGCACCTTCCCTCTCCCACACATGCGTGCCACGGGGTGGTGATGTGCCCATGTCTCTCTTGACAGTGTCGAACAGTCACAGCCCTGTCCCCAGCAGTTTGCATAGTCCCCGGCACATTGACCCAGTTCAATGAAAAGCATGTAGGAGGTGGGGAGGGAGGCAAGGAGGGTGGGCGAGAATCTGTTTTCTATGTAGAAGAGCAGGCAACATGTTTGGCTGAATTGCACTTCCTGTGCACAAATGGGGCCCTCCCCTTCTCCCTCCATCTCTGTTTCAATCCCTGCCACTTGCACTTCAATAGCAAAAGGAGTGGAGATAGAACTGTGCACCTGGCTCTCCCGTATAGCCTCGGGTTTGCAGAAAAGGGATGTCCTTTAGTCCGGGACACCACGGAAGGGCCCCAACCATGACTGCAGGTGTGTGGACTCCACGACAGGCCAGTTCCCATCGGAAGGTGCCCCTCATACCTGCACAGGAACGTCCTTGTGCCTGGAGGTCAGGGCCACCCGAAAGGGCACCATGAACCAGGCGGTTGTCAGCCAGAGCCCAGAGCTTCTGGAAGCACAGCACGTAGCTCGCAGCCGGCCAGCCCCATGCAGCCAGCTCGGCAGACAGTGATGTATTTCAGAGGGTGAGTTGGCATGCCAGCCACACACGGGAAACTGCTCTCTTCCTGCCGACAGGCACGGGCGTGCACAGCCACACACACCGGGCGTGTGCCCACACTGCCTCCCACACATCTTATATATACTCACACGGTAACTATTAAGATAGAATTAGTTTTTCTTAGATTTTACAGAAGAAAATAGAGGAAAGACTTTAATACAGTATAACTTGGACGCCTTAGTTTAGGAATCATATATGAAATGACATGCTACCTATTCTAAGAAGTTTAATCTAAACACCCCCTGAGTCATACATGGCTAATTAGTGACCACACTTCACCGTAAGGCTGCATGACAAGCTGTGTTGCGTTGACAGCGCCACCCATAGGTAGAAGGGAATCCCCACGATTTCCTCCCTGATTCACCTTTGCTTTTCTCTACCTTAGGAATCCACTTCCTGCCCCTTCCCACCCTGGCTTCCCTTCCTTCAGCCCATTCTCCACAATTGCAGTCAGAGTGATGGCTTAAAAATGTAAATTGGATTATGGATTTTGTCATCTCCCCACTTTCAACTTCCAAAGGCTTCCCATTATATTGAAGATAAAACCTACCCTCCAACTAGACCCTGCATCATCTGGTCCCAGCCTTCTTTGCTGATCTCCCCTCATCCCACGTTCCCTAGTTTGGCTCGCTAAGTTCATACCCTGCTGGCCCTCGACCATGTCTTCATTCCCACCTCAAGGCCTTGGCAGTGTCCCCTCTCCCGGAAATGCTCCTTGTCCACCGGGAAGCCTTCCCCAGATGCTCTAACTCAGCCCGTGCGTCTGCTCCCCTCTAAGTTAAAAATCTTCCTTCCTTACACCTGTTGCTATTTAAAGTCATTTTAGTTACCCACTTGATTGCTATCTTGCACATTCATTAGAATGGAAATCGCAAGACATCAGATTTCAGAAATTCCAAGACATCAGATCTAAGACATTCATTCATTCATCTGTTCACTCATTCACTCAACAAACACTTTTCGAGCATCTAGTATGTGCAAGGCATTGTTGCTTCTCAGGACAAGATTTAAGCCACCAACTTCTGTCTTGCACATTCCGGCTGCTTAATAAATATCGGTTGACTAAATACATAAAAGAATAAATCAAAGGGCGGGAAAAAGATTGGGTCAGAAAGGATACGGGTTGCATATACATTGCTAATGATAAAAGCAAGCTAATAATAAAGCAGCGCACGCCCACATAGACTGGCTGAGACATCCGGATCAGACCGCAGTGGTCCCAGAGAAAATGAGTTCGGGGGGCTCTTCCCCTGGGACTTCTGAAATCCTACAGAGCATTAAAATTAGAGATGACTGTGAGTAACCAGCATGAAAACACCATGCACGTGTATTCTGTTGGCAGGGTGACCACTCAGTCACTTATTAGGCATAATTTATTAAGTGCTCTTCTTGACAAATGAAGGGAAACCGTATGTGCAATTAACCACACTCGCCTGGCTGGTTTCGAACAATAATTTCATGTCCAGAATTTATTAAATCTTTCAGGAATTTTCAAAATCTGCTATGCATTGAAATCAAGGTTGAGACAGCAAAGAGACAGTGTCTGTATGGGTCGAAACACTGACGCTCTCTTCCTGTTTCCTGAGACTGGTTTGTTTTCCACGTAATGTAGCATCACTCCCGTGTGAAGTGCTGTATACCAGCTCCGCCTCCTTTCCATCCTAAGGACTAGTCAAGATATAAGCCGTAACCCGGCCAGAAAAAGCTCAGGAACCCCGTCTCCCCATGGAGACAGCGTCCGGGGCCACCGCAGAGGCTGGATTCTAGAGCACTCGGGACGGGGTGCGCCGTTTGGTTTTTTTTTAAGATTTTAAAATTTTATTTATTTGTTTTTAGAGAGGGGAAGGGAGGGAGAAAGAGAGGCATGGAACCATCAGTGTGTGGTTGCCTCTTGTGCGCCCCCCACTGGGGACCTGGCCCGCAACCCAGGCACGTGCCCTGACTGGGAACTGAACTGCCAACCCTTTGGTTTGCAGGCCGGCGCTCAGTCCACTGAGCCACACCAGCTGGGGCTGGCGTGTGCTTTTTAAAAAAAAGTATACTCACTAATGGAAAGTAAGTTGACCAGGTATTGACTTTTGCTAGTTCTTTGGGGGGTGGGGGGGTGGAGAATGTAAATTAATAACAGATTAAAATGCCGTACAATAGCATATGGTATGTTAACTTGTCCTCTTAGAATGGATAAACATTTTTCCCTACAAGATCGCTCGTATATTATTTTCTTAATTTGCTTTTTCAAAGGACTTAGGCAAAATTCAGTCCAGGTCCAGTGGATCTATATGCATACTTCAGATTGTGGGTCTGGATTAGTATTTTATCATAAAAATAAAAGTTATTCTTACACTCGCCCTTGTGTAGTTACCCCAGCATTCTCTGAGGTCTCGCCAGAGACTTCTTTCAGTCTTTAGGTGTCAAGATAGTCATTGCTTTTTTGCAATGTGCTTATGACTCATGTTTAATCACTTTAATGACTCAAGCAGGGAACTCAGTGACACTTGTGAATGGCAGAATGAGGAGAACCTACGTGAATTCTCTCTTCAACATGCTCCGTGATACAGTTTCACAAGTGAGCAACATGCTGAGGCCTCTGTCCGCAGTGAGAAATGCCTGAATGTCTCTGGGGTGAAAAAAATTATGTTGATGTTGCGCTTACAGGAGAACAGATGAATAGGCAAACGGCGCAGAATAAAAAGTCCAGGAAGCCATGTATGTGTTCAACAGACATAAAGGGGGAAGACGCTCCTTCGAATCAATGGTGCCAACTGATGGATATCCAAAAGGGAAAACACATACGCACCTGAAGCCCCTACCTCACACCAGGTGAAACCATCAGCCCCCGAAAGGGCTACAGACCTAACCGCGGAAAGCAGAACAACAAAGCTCCCAGAAGAAAACAGAGCATCTTCATGACCTCGGAGCCCGTAAAGATTTCTTAAACCGGACTCAAATTGCCAATCGTGTTGGAAGAAAATGATACATTTCTAGATTAAAATAAAGAACTTTCTTGGATCAGAAAGACAGCGTTAAGAGAGTAAAAAAAATAGATCCCCAACGAATGGAAAACAGCGTTTGTAATGTAAATCTACAAATAACTCATTCCCAGAATATATAGAGAATGTCCTCAAAATCAGTAAGATAAACAGCCTCATAGAAAACTGGCAAAAAAACGTGAACATGCAATTTACAAAATAGGATATGCAAATAGCTAATAAACATACAAAAAGGTAGTGAGCCTCTTCAGTCATCAGGAAAATGCAGGTTAAATAGGCCATGAGATACCACCACACCCCCGGTGGACACGCCGTGCTGGTTGGGGAGCAGCTGGGACTCCTACGTGCCCTGATGGGGGGCCAGATGGGGGCTTCAGGGGCGCTTGGGTGCTCTGTGTTTCGATGTGGATGTTGATCGCATGGGTGTGTTCAATGTGTGGAAAGTCGTCAGGCTGGACACTTTGATTGGTGCATAAAACCAACTTAGGCGTGGAATAAAATGTCGCCACAAGCTGTAGCTTTTGCATTTATTTTTGATTATTTGGAGAGGCAGATTTTACATGATAACTTCAAACCAACTGTTGTACATTAACCAAGTTTGACACGAGCCATTTGAAAAAAGATCTAAAAATGTGCTTAGTTACTGGTATTATATAACGTCGGTCAAGCACCAAGAGTGTGCTGAGTTGTACAAGGATGGACATGGGAAAGACAAGTCCCTGCCTTCACAGACGCCGCCCCTTCGGAGTCTCCCCCGTGAACATCACCTCACACCTCACGCCCTTCTGTTCATAAGGCATAAATAAGGAAGATTGTTGCATTTCTCATTGTTACTTAATAAATATCTTATACCCTTCTCTTCAGCGATACCAACAATTACCAATATCTTGGCCTTTAAATACAAGTTTCCATAGTACAGTAGACAGTATATACTGGTTTGGTATTCACACGATTGACCACAATATTCTTGCAGGTTGGTTATAGTATGAACCATATGGAATTTTCACCATTCACAGATTTTTAGACCACTCAGAATCATTCACTGTTGGCAGAGCTTTTTTTTTTTTTTGGTTACTAAAATGAGGTGCCGTTGCTCTTATGTGGATGAACTGTAAACAAAACAGCACTGCCCATACGGGTGTTGGAACTTATGGCATGTTCAGAACAGTGAATCTGAGCACTTCCATCAAACTAGCCTTGCAGTTACCCATCGCGCAGCCACATGCCCTAAAACACTCATGATTTATGACCCGCTAGTAATGGGTGATGTGTATGATTTGCTTGCCTGTATTTGCAGTTTAAAGACGGGGGTACTGGTGTAAAATATCTGAAAACGGTGAGCTGGGCAACAACTTTGCTTTTCTGCAAGGCTGGGCTCAGAACAAATTAAGACTGGAAGCCAGGGCGCCGTGATCCCGAATTTATCACTGGCCGAGGGCACCTGATTTTAAAGTAGTCCCTTAAATAATAACGTCTGATCATTTTTTTAAATGCAAGGGAAATGAGGTGAATTTTGATAGTGTCGTGATTTTAGGCTCAGGCACAAAAAATGACGCTGTATGGGAAAATGCCTGAGGGTGCAGTGGAACTTGGCCCCCAGTGCAAAGGACAGGCCAGCTCCTATGTCACCGCAGGGAGCTCACAGAAGCTGGACATGAGAGGCGAATTTGAGAGGGAAGGGCAGATGTTTCCTGCCCAGCCAGACGCTGGTCTGGACCGGTTCTGCAAAGAGGGGGCAGCCGGAGCGAGGGTGAGTCTGGGATCCAGGGAAGGAAGGCTATAATGAGCTGCGGGGTCCGTGGAGAGAGAACCCAATTGCGAACCTCACCTTCTCCAGATCCCAAGACCCCAGGCATCCACGACCTTCCAAGTCATAGCAAAGGCCTAGACGTGACTCCAGACTCAGGGCCGTCAGCCCGAGCAGAGCCCTTCCCAGAGGAGACCATCTGGCTTTGGTCTGTCACCATCTGGATGTTTCCAGGGTGTGGCAATGACACTGAGTTCATTTAAAAGCTGTGCTGGACTTAGAGCAAAAGTAAATTTCTCTGATTACCTCCCCAGCTATGAAAAGGGTAGGAGGAAACTCCCAAGGGCTCACCCCCCACCCCGGCCTGGGTAGCTCAGCCCATGGCCAGATGGGCCCATTAGCAGCAGAGTCACCCAAGGGCAGTGGCAGTAGTGGTTTGGTCCATCCCCCGGGGTCCTACCTGGCACGTGAGGAGTCCAATTGGGATTTGACAAGATCTCTTTAATCCTGGCTGAGTGCATCTCCACTTCCCTGCAAATCATAGAGCAAAAGGGTGGGACCTACCTGCCCCTGACGCTCTGGGCACTTAATCTGTGGCAAAGGGGAGAAGCGGGGGCGGGGGGAGGGGAGGACGTGACACAGAGCCATGCTGGCTGGGAGGACCGGCCCCCGAGGGCGGTCACCTAGTATCCCCTTTGGGGCAAATAAAACAACCTTATTCAATGTGCCCAACCCAAAACCAAGCACCAAAAGACTAAAATTCTGACAATAGACAGTGATATGTATATACACGTCATCTTCAATGAGAAATCCTCAGTTTTCCATACTAAGGCTTAAGTTTCAGTCACCGAGCTGAAAATCCATACATAAACACGAGGCTGAAACAGATAACATGAAGACCTCTAAGAACAAAGGTTCCCTACAGATGAAAACATCCGGCCCTTATTGGTTTAACGGCACGATGTGCCCTGACTACGCCTCACGGTGAACGACGGGCTTAGACACAGCAAGCTAAGCATTATTTGGGAGTTTGGGGGATGGATGCCGGGCTCCTATTGCTTTAAAATCTGAGATGTTTTCCAAACCGCCCTTTCAGGAATGTATTGTATCATCCAGAGTGGCAATTCTCGCTACCCACATGTATTTATATCCCACCTTATTCTCGGGAGATTTAGGTAGCCAGTTTCTGTCTGTCATTTTCTCTCACCTGCAACACGACATTTGACTCAAATGCCGAGAAGGATTCTTTCTGTCCAATTATGTCAAAGCACCATTCAGTAGGTGGAAACTGAGATTGAATTCCAATGAAATTACAATGGCTTCCTGTACACTGAAGAAACCTTGCTCTCAAGTTATCGAACAGAGAAGACAATAAACCAAAATCAGGTATTTAGATAGACATATAGATAGATAGATAGATAAACGGTTAAATAGATACTATGTTTTGCGCTGCCGACAAGTATTCGGAACTGGAGTAGGTGCTGGGGTAGTTGAGAACAGCCTGACGCCTTTATCGTACGGTTGACAAGCTTTCTGGTCTCTGTAAAGCCCTGGAGATGGCTGCTCTCAGTGGTGCACAGAAACCGTGGGTCACCGTTAGAGTGTCGAGTGTAGCCGTTGTCTCTCCTCTTCAAGGCACAAGGACAAGTTCCAAACTCTTCAACTCAGGAGTGAGAAGCAGAGCATCTGGTCCCATCAGGAGGCAGAAGATCAAGGAGCGGAACCACACACCAAAGCAAGAATGGGGGCCCTTCGGCGTGCCCGGGATTTGCACTGTTGACCTCCCGCTGTTTGCAAGTGGCTCTCCCACCCCGTGGGGCGGGGACAGGAAGGGCTCCTGGCCTGAACTCCTTGGCCTATCGAGAAGGGAAGAGCGCCCTCCATGCCACAAGTGGGCAGTTCAGCTCCTTCCTACCGTGGACACCAGGAAGAGGTCCAAAAGGGCTCCGTGGAAATCTGCAGTGAAATTAGTCATGACGACAGAAGGGCGAGAATGAAAAGTCAGTAGCCCTTGATAAAAGTCAGCAAAGAAGTAATGTCCGTTGTGGATGCACACCCTGTGTTCGCCCGCAGCACTCTATGGACGCTCAGATAACGGAACTCCCTTTTCCCTCTCATCTTGCTGTCTCCTTTGAAGTTTCCCTCCAAACGGCATGTATTAAATATCTTCTGTGTGATGCATTCCCCACCAGGAAACTTCATCGAAACGGAAGGAATCTAACTAGAGTTCCTGCTTTTTTTTTTTTTTTTGCTTGTAATTCAATTTGCATCACTGCTAGTTCATTACATTCTTTCGGTAGGAAAAGCTATTGCACATCTAAAAATGCATCCGAGTGTCACTCAGTCACAGCTCCCAGGCAGGCCGGTTTCTCTCTGCGACGCAAGCTTTCTGGAGACCATCGCCGGCACAGCCTCCAGGACTTCATCTCTGTTTGAACAAACTGTTGCCACGCTGCCGCACGATTTTAACCCATGGAGGAAGACGTCGGTAGTCCTAAGCTGTGTGCGACGTGGCATCCCCGGGCTCATGATTTCATCGTGCAGATGGGCACAACGATGACAAGGATGACTGTGCACGCAGCGGCAGCGATCAGAGCCGTTATCTTGCAGACCCTGGCTCTTCTGAACTCGGCTTCTTTGCGTTTGAGCAATGAGTCATAGCCCGGAGTGTAGATGTCTTCCATCCAATATTCTAAGTTGTTTGGATTTAAAGATTCTTGCGTCTAAAAGTGAAGAGATGTTAGAAAGACGGTGAACATTTGAAACCGAGTCAAAGGCACCCTGATGGCTGTCCCTCCCGAAGCACCTGAAGGGTGCTCTACAGCTGGCAGATGTGGCTGTGCGTCCAGAGCTGTCTACAGCCCCTGCCTGAGGCAGGTCCCACACAGCACAGGTTGCACCTGCTGCTCCCTTACGACAGATGTCGTCATGTTTTGACCCTGCACACCTACAGGTCTTCTGTGTATAAGCAAGCAAAACGGCCAAGAAACATGAAGTTCAAGGGCGCACACCCCAGCATGGGCTAGCCCACTGCAGGGGAAGCAGGAGGTCACCGAGAAATACTCTCCACCAACAGCCCCTGAGAATGGGGCTCATCCAAGACCACACATCGTTCCCATTCAGTCCCCAGGTCCTCAGAAAAGCACCGACTGAAAAACATCAAAGGCACCTCCCAGATAAGCAATTCAAACCAAACATAAAATATTCCCATTTCAAATGCCTGTTGGGCAGGTCCGACTGCCGCTGAAGGCCACGGTCTGCAGATGTGTGTGGCATGGCATCTCCATGCCGGGCGCAGCCCCCCGGAAGGAGAGCCCCCTCTACATTTGTCTCCTGGGCTCCCTGGGATTAATGAACTGCCTGCAGGAGAAACATCGTGTTTAACCTGCCTGGCCCATGAATCCCATTCCCCGGGGCTGGCAGTCATCCATTTCTGTAGAGAAAGGCGGCGTTCTCTTTGACAGCAAGCGTTTAATGATGTGTCACATAAAAGCAACAGCACGTTGTGTTTCCATGCGAGGTCACCTAAATCTTTGAAATACGCACAAACATCCATTTGCTTGGATTGTTTGCTGCTGATGAACATGGGCATGTTAACAATCTGTCTGTCTGTCTGTCTCTCTCTCTCACACACACACACACACACACATACACACACACAGAGTTACAAAACAGACCATTCACCAACTTAAACTCTGTCATGTGATGTCACTAGTGGCATGATGATGATTCTAACCCACACTGGTCATTCTTTGTCTTTCCAGGTCCAATTGTGGTCCTTCCCACCGTACTCTGCGCCCCAGGAGACTGGCTCCCAAGGATGCGCCCAGAGGCCCGTAGGTGGGTTCAGCCAGTGGAGTGGGGCGGGGTTGGGTGTGTCCCCGCGGCCCGTCCCTCGTGGTCTGCAGTTCAGTTCAGGGGCCCAGTGCTGTGGGCCTCAGAGGGATTCAGAAATGGTTCCCTTCCCTTGTCTTCAGCTCCGAGGGCAGCAGCAGCCCTCACTGGAGCTGGCCCCTGGGCACTCTGCTGCTCTGGTGTCCTGGCCCTCACCACAGTCACCTGTGCCCCCCAACGCTCCATCACCCGCCATCCAGCGAGACACTGAGACCTCAAGCCGTGACTTGCTCTGGCCGCCAGGCGCTCATGGTGCTAGTACAGGGGTCGGGGCCGGGGCCTGCGGGCCAGATCCACCTGCCCTATAGCGAGGACACTTCGGGGGCCCCGCCGCACTACCCTCACTGGCATCTCTCCACTGCCCCGTAAGTGACGTCATTCTGGCCCCATTGATGGGGATGGTGGCCTCACTGCCCGTAAAGCTAAGCCTACAGGTGGGACAGGTGCCCCCTGTGGTCCAGTGGTGATGTGGAGACATAGATGCGGCGGGAATGGAACTGGGCGGAGCTGCCACCCAGATGGAAGTGTGACCAAAACCCAGCCCCGCCCGTGGGTGGACAGACCACACGCCCCGCCAGGCACGACTGCACCCGCAGAGCCGGGCTGGCTCTTCCCCTGGACAGCTCTGCGTGGGCACGTAGTCCTTAGCTGGGCTCCCACAGTATGCTTACCCCCCGTGCTGCCTGGGGGGCAGAAATCAGCCTGGGCTGCACAGACCGGTCTGGCTCAGGCCTTGTGAACAGAGAGGAGGACCTGCACTTGCTTCGAGTCTTCACCGTATCATTAGCAAATGCGGCCCCAAGGCAACAGAGCAGCGAGGCATCCCCACTGCTGCGTGTTTGCAGACAAAGAACAAAACAGCAACCCCCTTGCGAAACTCTCAGCGCTGAGAAAGCTCAGAAGTCCATGGTGCGGCCAGGGACCTCAGCGGCAGGGTAAAGGCTGGTCTGGGCCACTGTGGCCCCTTCCTGCGTGGACAGCGCGTGGCAGGCCCCCCTCCCCAGCCATCCCGGGACCGCCAGAAGCTCACCTGCAGGTCCAGGGCTGTGAGTTTGCCCTTGTCGCCCGCGTTCCGGGTGTATTCCTCCACAGTCCAGGAGGGCTGGCCCCGCTTCACCTCAGCCAGCTCGGTCAGCCGCATGTCCGTGTACAGGGGGTTGTTCTTCATGTGGGCCTTGAGGGAGGCGGGGTAGGGGTGCGGGCTGAACACCTGCTCCACCAGGAAGCCGTCCTTGGGCTGCTTGGGCAGGCGGTGCTGTGGGGGGGCGTCATACTGCCTGTCCGCCTGCGGGGGGGTGGGGCACAGAGGCTGTCGGATGCCACGCACCGTGGGGCAGCCGCCCGCTTTACCGCGCTCGGCCCCACGGACGTCCAGGTAGCAAAATGCAGTTGCCCACAAACAAATCCACAACAGCCCCACTGTGAGCCCACGTTTCTGCGCCAGGAAGAGATGGCTTTATCGGATCCTCACACGTCGCCACTCTTACCAGCCCGCCTTGCCTGGGAAGGAGACGGGGCTGGCCCTGGGCCCACAGCTGCCAAGGGGCGGGGCTGCGATTTCAACCTGGTTGTCTGGCTTCTGAGACCCTTTGCTTAACCATGACTGCCCCCTTTCTTTTACCAATGCGTGCCTAGTACCGAGGAGTAAAAGACGGGGTCTTTCTCTCCGGGAGCTGCTGAGCCCACGCTGCTCCTCTGGAAGGAAGAAGTCAAGCCCGAAAGTGCGCTGGGAGCCTCTAGGGATTTTCAGTGACCCCTGCAGGGCCTTCAAGATCAGGCAGCAGTCAGGACCACCACGTGGAGGCAGGAAGATGCCCACCACATGGGTCATCGCTTAGGGTCTTAGTTTGTGAGCTGGGGTCAGGGTGCTCTTACAGCTGGGGTCTTCTGGTACCTTCTAACTTGAGGCCCTCAGGTCTCTACATAATGTTGCTTCCTCCAGGAAGCACTCCTTGACCACTAAGACTGGGTCAGTACCCACCTACACCACTCCACAGGATGTGGAACGACCCCTCGGCCAACACTGTCCCACTGAACTGCGACTGCCTGCTGGCCTGTCTGCGTCCTCTGCTGGCCCGTGAGCTCCGTGAAGGCAGGGTATTGTCCTATCTGCCTTCATACCTCCTACTCCAGCAAAGCCGCCCCACCAAGCAGAAGCGTGTGAGCGGGCGTGTCCCGCACCTGGGCAGGGACCAGCCGGGGCCCGCCCCCTGGCAAACCAGAACCTCGCTGCAAACACAGACAACGGCAAGCGCTTCCCACGGCCGAGGCGGCCCGCACAGGTGCAGGGGTGGCCCGGGAAATGCCGCCAAACCCAGACAGGGACATGACGGCGCCTCTCATTTTCTAACCCATCGAAGCCGAGGGTCTCCCAGGCGGCTTCACCGATTTTATTAATTCCTGCTCATCACCGTGGCCCGGTGCTCAGGGCTGTGGTGGCTGCCGGGCCACACCGAGCTGGGGGCGGGGCAGGTGCCAACAACAGGATGAGGCCGGCACCACCCACCCAGGGCGGGCTGGGTGCCCCCTGCTGTGCTCGGTGCTGAGTGTAGCTCATCACTGTTCATCCTCTCGATAATATCCCTTCTCTGGCTGCGAAACTCCGGCCAGAGAGGCGACAAGACTGACCCCGGGTCCCACAGACAGTAAGTGCGGCAGCCAGGATGTCAGCCTGCCCGGCGTCTACGGCGGGAAGCCCGGCTGCCACACGGCCCCTGCGCTGAGATGCTTGCATGCTAGCTTGGCGGTCAGTGTACGTGCAGGACAGGTTTTTTAAGTAAAAGTTTACATCTACTACCTGTGAACAAGAACTGAGTACATGCACGTGTGTACGTGTGTGTGCCTGTGCCCACGTGTGCTCCCTCCCTGGGGAACTGACAGGCCACAGCAGCTAAATGGATACAAAACTACACCCCTCACGGGAAAAGGGCAGGACGAACGGTCTGCAGGCAGAAACTACGGAGAAAGGAGGACACCATGGTCAGGGGTGCTGTCCGTGGCCGGCGGAACTCGGGGTGCTTTCCTATCTGTCTCGTTTTCTTACCAATCCCCTGTCGTTCTTACAATGCGGCACTGAAGCCTCTACAAAGGGACACCATGTCTGCACCAAAGTCCAAAAAAGGGACCCTTTTAGGTCATTTCCCTTGTGTTCTTTGCCCACACCCTGCTGTTTCGGAAAGGACAGGAGGCTGTCCTCCGTGACGCATGCCTATCTGCCGTTTCCCCTGCTCTGTGAAGATCTGGTCTCCCGCCCGTTGGCACCCGCCTGCGCCATGCCCCCCACCCCAGCGTGCGAAGCCTCTGCGCAACCTGGACAGACAGCTAGCACGCAGTGGGGGCAGGGGCGGGGGGGTGATGCCCGAGACTGGGAAACGCACCACACCGTGCCCGGTTACAGGAGCTTAAATTTGAATTACCTCCTTAGATTTCCGATGCCAGTCCTTGCTTTCTCCAGGGCCTCTGTCTTTGACCTCCTCCTCGCTGAGGCCCACGCGGTTGGCGTAAGTGACGGTGCGCCAGTCCCTGGGTGAGTTGGAGATGCTGGCGATTTTGGATTCCGTGGCACTGTTCTCCTCCGTCAGCGACCTCGAGGACGGCCTGGTGAAGAGGCTTTTCTTCAGGGCCTTGACACGAAGGCTCTCGCTGTTGCTTCCGCTGGCGTCGGAGCAGCACCAGTCAGCGCTGCTCTCCAGTTTGGGTCCGCGGGAGCCGCTGTGCGCACGGAACATCCGGGGAGAGGCGCTCTCGTCGGATGGAGCCTCACTGGTCAAGGAGTTCAGGTCTATCTGCACGCTCACCTTCTCAGGCTGCTGCATTTTCTGGTCCAATTTATTCAGCTTGCCCAAGACGTGGGAGATCTCCTCGCGGACCCCCGACAGCGATTCAAGCTTCCGTTCGATTTCACCGATCCTGAGCACCAGTTTGCAAACACTGGTCTTCAATTCCTCTTCTGAGTGGTGGCTGTTTTCATGCCGGTTGCCCTTTTCGCCTTTGCCGCCGGGGAGCCCGTCGGCGATTTTGGTTATGTTGCGCTCCGGTGAACTGTCACAGTCCGACTTGTGAAGCTGAGACAAGGACCCTGTGCTGTTGTAGCAGGATGACTGTATCACTCCTGTCGAGCCACTGATACTCATATCATCGAGGAATCGGAAAATGTCGCTGATGTCATCACTGACGATCTCCGAGTCGTCATCTGACTGTTTCCTGGCGTGCCTGTCCCCGTACCTGCCTTGCCCCGAGGCACACAGGTCTTTGCATTTCTTGGGCTCCAGCACATGCTGCTCGGTCTGGGTGCCCACGCTACTGGTGTCTGAGCTGAGCTGCCCACTGGTGCAGCCGATGCTCTTATCCTTGAACTTTTTGACTGGTTCATGCTTCTCCAGGTCAATGGGGGACGAGATCTCCTTAGATTTGAGCCCGTTGGGTTTTGCCACGTAGCCAACAGGGAGCATTGGCTGTTGATCCTTCGGCACGAGGTAAGCCGGGCGCTGCTCCGGGGCTGGGAAGCTGGGGGACTGGCTGCTGGAATTTGGATAGCGTAGCTTCTCCTCGGAAGGGTTTCTATTGAAAAAGGACCGTTCAAAGTCAGGGACTTCTTCTGTGTTTAGGCTCCAGCTTTTGGCTGGCCAGGGGGTCTGCTTGCCAGGCCTCCCTGGACAGCGCCTGGCTTCTGGGGTCCCCATCACGGGAGTGGGTCCAAAATACGTGGAGGCTTGAAGGTCATCTAAGCTTTCGTGCTTTGCCCGCCTTTTGTCAGGAACAGGGGAATACACGGGACCCAGGTACTGGCTGTTGTAGGGCATTTCGAAGCTGTGATTCAAGAAGGGCGTCTTGTGGGGCTCCTTCCGGCCCTGGGGCCCCCCGCGCTCCCCCTCTGCCTGGTTCGTGGTGCCAACCAAGCGGGGGGACACGGTCATCAGGTTGTGAAAATCCTCTTTGAAGATGTTCCTTTTCTGGACACAGGGTGGGACCACAAAGGGCTCGTCGTGGGAGATGAACGTCTCCTTGATGCCCCGGGTGACGGGCAGTGAGTCCTGGTCCGAGGCAGACTCGTTCTCGATGTTCATGGGGAAGTAGGTCCTCTGCATCTCGCAGGGCTGCGGGCTGGCGACCGGGTACGGGGCCAGGGCCTGCAGCCTGTCCAGGGAGGCGGCGCGGGCCTTCGCCTCCTTGCTGACCCCCAGCAAGAAGTCGGGCTCAGAGGCAGGGACAAACTGGGGGCAGTCCTTGCAGTCCCTCTTCCGGCACGTGGATGGCTGCCTAGCGGGGTAGCCCTGGCTGAACGGCCTGTCGCCCATCTCACAGTTCAGGGGCTCGCACTCAGCCGCACCGCAGATCTCCGTGTCTGGCCTGCACGGCTCGAAGGAGGCCTCCTTCTCACGTACCTTCGGCCGGCCCGTGGGCAGCTTCTCTTTGGCAGTACCCCCATTCATCTGGATCAGGTTGAATATCGTCACAATATCTGCTGCCACCATGATTTTCTTCGATTGCTGGTTATTCACGGTGCATTTCATCTTGTCTTTGAATAGCGTGGCTGGGAAATTGGGATCGAGACAAGCCGTGTAGAAGAGCACACTCCTCAGTTTGGCGAGCTGTGACAGGTCGAAGCGGGCACACAGGGATTTGCACAGGTCCTGGTAGGAAACGGTGTTTTGCTTGCTGTCCAGTTCCTCCAAGATCTTCACCAGGAAGAGGGAGGTTTCCTGACTGGCCTCCATGACTTCGAATTGCAAAGGCTCACCGACGCCGAGTCAGTTCTGCAGCGACAGCATGGAGAAAGAGAGCGGGGAGAGGGTTATAAGCACCGGTGGAGTTCTAAGCCATCTTGCTGTGAACCACATAAAGAAATACAAGGAAAACCTTTCCAATGACTAAAAGTGTATTAAGAGCTTTAAAAATATTTGTAACACATGACTTTTTAATTCCCTTCCTAGGAATCTACCTTCAAGGTACGACAGATGACAACGATTCACGCATAAAGATGTTCACTACGATGGTATTTACGGTAGAGGGGGAAAAAATCTTAAATATCCCACAAATACAGGCATGTGTAGCTGAAGCACGCTGTGATTATACATGACATCTTACACACGTTAAAATTCCACAGATGTGCATCCTTACAAGGGAACACTATTCGTCCATGAAAAGAGATAAACTACTAGTACGGGGCACCAACGTGGATCTCAAGGGGACCGTGCCCGAGTGAAAGAGGCTTGAGCCAAAATGCCATGTGCCGTAGGATTCCATTGCAGTGACAAGTGTGGACAACCGACATCCGGTTGCCGGGGCTGGTTGTGAGGCGAGGGGCCGCCTATGGAGGAACCCAGAGAGGCTTGGCAGGATGATGGAATTCTTTCACTGGGGTGGTTCTGTGACTGTACATGTTTGCCAAAACTCACAGAACTATACGCCAAATGTGTGAACTGTACTGTATGTAAATTATACCTTAATTTAAAAATTACACAGTGAAGCCTTTTTATGAGAAAACTATGCTATGGTATGGTATTGAATGAAAAAATATGAAAATAAATCTCTACATACGAAGATCTTAATTATATATTCTTGGAAATGAAAATGAAAGAAAATAACGTATGCCAAAATGTTTAATGCTGGGTGCATTTGGATTGTAAATATGGATTTTTTTTCTGATTTAGTAACCTGGTCTTCAATATCGTGTTATGTAAATTTTCAAACATACAGCAAAATTGAAAGAACTTTGTGGTAAGCACTCGTGCAGCCGCCGTCTGGGTTCCACCATTAACATTTTACTGTCCACTTTATCGCACATCTGTCTCTCCCTCGTCAAACCATCTTTTTGTTTTCGTGCACTTCAGAGTGAATTGCAGACATGTGTGCACTCCCCTAAATAATTCATCATCAGTACCACTGACCCAACTTCAGCCATTGTTTACAGTTTTTCTTTTAACAGAAGATTTATATACGAGGAAGTGCACAAATCTTACATGTGCGTTTGCTGAAATTTTGACCAGTCTATAGTAACCAAAACCGTATAATGATCTCGAATGTGCCAATTGCCCCAGAAAGTTCCCGCATGCCTGTTCCCATTCAACCACGATTCTTATTTTTTCCAGGTAATTTTTGTTTTTTCTTCATAATTTCCCATCCTTTCTGGAATTCCTACAATGAATACGTGTTGCTTTGTAATCAGCAGACAATACTTCATTTTACTTTGAAATGGAAAGACAAAATGACATTAATGAATCTTGGATGGAAAAATTAAAAATATCAAACCAAAAGTTTACCAGAATTTCATAAGACAAAGTAAAGCTCCTCATTGATAGACATGGACGCAGGTTGTGAGATTCGTAAGGAAACATCGCATTACACACGGGTTTGACTTCCCGGGTTACACCCTGCTTAGCACAGGCATCTCTGACAGCTGACGTATTGATTTGAAAGTTGACTCAGTCCACACAGGTCCAGTCCATCTTCTGTGGAAACAGTGTCTTCCCTTTGGCTTAAATTCCGGCTGCTGTCGGCAGTGGTTCTCTCTCCGTCCCGAGGGCTGCTGTGCACGTTGGCGTGCGCCCTCCCAGGGACGTCGGCAGGGACACGTGGAGACCCCGGTTTGGGTTTTCTTGTACAGAAAAGGCAGCGGAGCCCTGAGAGGTTCTGTTCCCGCCCAGAACAAGTCACCGGAACCCACTCACCGGCGCAGTGCCAGCCTCACCCGCCTGGCGAAAGCATTCGTTCCGTGCCAGGAGGCTCTGGCGCGTTGGAGGTGGGAACAGCCTGTCACACCCGCACCACAGGTGAATAAACGGGCACAGGCATCAGAGCGGAGGATGAATGAATGCAGCTTCAGTCCATGCACGTCGTACTTCGTGGTCATGGTGGCACAAAGTGCTTTCTGGGTGGTCGTTTTGGATTCTTACCACAGCCTGTGTGTCCTCTTGCATGTGTGCTGTCGGCCTCTGACAGATGAGGACACAGGCTCGGAGAATTTAAGGCAGCAACTGGGAGCCATGAGAATCAGAGCCGGGGCTTCCTGACACCGAACACCGCTTCCCTGCGAGGCTTTCTCAATTATTTTATTCTCCTTTACGTGGCTAAAAAATGATTAATCCCAGGTCAGAAGAGAACTTGGAAAACCAAGGCCCAGTGCCTCCTGAAGTGCATAAAGGAGACCCACGTAATACGCTAAACCTGAGTTATTTTTTGTTCAAGCTAAAATACGGGGGGTTCTGAATGGCCAGGGTAGGTGCTTGCATCCGGCTGCGGGCCCATGCGGTTAATCAAAAGGGGGCTCTATGCACAGTTTCTAGAGCACACCAGTGACCCCGCAGGAATGAGGGGGGGAGGGGAGTTCAAGGCTCTGTGACAGTGGGCGAGGACCCAGCCTGCAGAGTGCGGCTACTGGCCGGCACTGCCCAGACCAGACTGCTCTGCGGTGTGGGGAGGGCACAACTAGTTTACAGCGGAGGAGGCTGAGCAGCTGGGAGGGGCAGGGGAGGCCCGGGACCCAGTAACCTGGGCCTACAATGCTGTGGAAGGAGTCCCAGGCCAGCCTTATGCCAGGAGGGGAAAAAGTGCCCCCCTGCTGAGTGACAAAAGCGAATGTGGGGGTGGAGGGAAGCAAGGGGGAGAAAGCACTGTGGCCCGACCACCTACTGCGCGCTGGGATTGACAGGAAACGTGGACAGCACAGTAGCCTGGAGAGGGAGGCACCCGCACTCCTCAACCTGTTCGGAGGAAATGCGGAACGGGAAGCTCGGGGAGTGATGCCCAGAGCAGGACAGGGCAGGAGACCCGAAGCCACACCTGGTTGAAGCCAAGCCCAGGCTCCAAGGAGCCACGGAGGAAGTCAGCCCGAAACCTCAGGGGGCCAGCGAATTCCTACGTGTGTGCACAGTACGTGTACGCATGGGCGGTCACAGGGGCACTCAGTTGTGTGACTGCCGTAGGAGGTAATCAGCAACAGAACTCAAATACACGTTTTTAAAATAAAACAAATCCGCACTTCTCCGTATTTACCTGAAGTAGATCATCAGACATGTGTTCTTTTAAGAAAGTGTATAAACACATTCTCTTCAGTGTTGTTTACAACAGAGAAAC
The DNA here is from genome assembly GCA_004026545.1 of Mormoops blainvillei. Taxonomy (NCBI): domain Eukaryota; kingdom Metazoa; phylum Chordata; class Mammalia; order Chiroptera; family Mormoopidae; genus Mormoops; species Mormoops blainvillei. Next base: position 67,702 of record PVJD01007943.1, read on the forward strand.
TCGGCAACAACCTTCGCGTCCAGCTGGTTATGTAACATTGTAGTGCGTGGGAAATGCCGACGGAGCCTTAGTAAATCCTGCGCGGAAATGTATTTATTGACGTGTTTGATCTTTAATAGCTGATTCTTAAGCGAGAAGGAACGCTGCTGAACGATACATTGTAACGTATCAAATTGTCTGTGTACACACACACACACACACACACACACACACACACACATCCTCTCTACACTGAAACGTTAATAGTAACTGTCCCTGGGTGCTCTTTTTTTCTTCCTTTCAGGTCCTCGTTACTTAAAAGTTGCGAATACATGACTTTCTGATAAATAAAGAGGAGAGGTTTGGCAGGCGAATGCCAGGGATGGAAACTTGGGGAAGTAAACGGTCACCTCTGGCCTTCGGACTTCTCATCCAGAGAAGGAGCACAGAACGCTGCCCTCGGAGGCTACAAACACGGTCGGAGGGACACATCCGTGTGTCCTTAAAAAATATTCATTTTGTGTAGCGTGTGCACTGTTTTAACTAATATAAATCAGACCGAAGAAAAGTACTCTCGTGAGCTTATATTCTAGGCCCAGAGGCACATAATAAGCAAAATAAGCAAGTGCAGTGTTTAATATATTAGACGGGGGAAAGTACTATGGAGAAAAAGAGAGAAAGAGGTCAGAAAGTACGGGGCGGAGGGGCATGGAGGGGGTTGCAATTTTAAATACGATGGCCACAGACATCCTCAGGGGAGAGATTACCTCCGAGTGAAGTCCCCAGACAGGCCGTGGAGCGAGCCTTGAGGAGGAGGGCCGGCGCCCCGGGCAGAAGTCGCAGTGTGTGCAAAGGCCCTGAAGCAGAGCCTAACTGGCACATGTGGTTGGTCACTGAGGCCCTTTACAAAATACGCAAAGAGATATTATTTGTTAGTGTGTTATCTCTGGTATAGTAACTGAGCTCCAAAGTGATTACTTTCTTCATCAAAATGTCTCCAGAAATAGCTTCCATTTGAGAGCGAAACGCTAGTCATGAGAGGTAAGAGCACCATGAACGTGTCCTCTCTGCACCTAAAACCGTGCCGAGGTCAGCCTGCCTCCCGACCTTTGACCTGCCTGGAAGAGCGGGGGCCCTGGGCCAGCTGATGGCAGCCCGAATGGAGGGGCCCGGCAGATACCATTGTTTTTTTGGCCAGGGAAGCGAAAATGTTGCCTGACAGCATAAGAACCCTCTGGTCTCTTCTTCATTTGAGGAATTTTTTCTGACCCTCCTCCTCTATATTCTCCAAGGTAAGCCATTTTTTCTCTTTTGTTTTAGTTTCTTTTCAGTGAAAAATCTAAATGCACATTCTAGATCCTTTGTGAGGCCCCCATTGTCACTGGTGTGCTTCTGGGACAGCGTTAAACTTTCATTGCTGTGTTTCCCAAACTGGGGTCCACAGGACCTTTGGGCTGTATGGCTCAGTTTAGAGCACACAGAGTTCTGGGAATCCAGAAACAGTGACCGCGGCGAAGATCAGGTCAGACTCCCCAGAGTGTCCACCGCCCCCAGAAGTCAGATAAAATCAAGCCTCTGGTTCTGCCAGGCTCGGCCGCCTCCCCACACCACGGCGGCAAAGGCCGACCCTTACAGACGTGGTGCTGGCTTCGTTTCCTGCGGCTGCTGTAACCCGTTACCACAAACACAGCAGCTCCAGACAACAAGATTTATCACGCCAGAGCGCCAGGCGTCAGAGGTCCAAATGGGTTTGCCTGGACTAATGTCAGCGTATCAGCCGGGCCGCACGCCTTCCCCAGGCTCTCGAGGAGAATCCATCTCTCAGCATTTTCCAGTTTCTGCAGGCGGCTCTCCCTGACCCGCACGGCGCCCCCCTCCATCTTCAGAGCCAGCAGTCATACGGTTCCAACCTCTGCTGGTCCCATCTCCCTCTCTAAGTCTTCTGCCTCCTCTTCCCAATTTATAGGCTCTGTGACTCCAGGGGGCCCGGCAGATAATCCAGCATAATCCCCCCATCTCAGGATCCTTAAGGTAATCACATCTACACAGTCTCCTTCACCATGCAGGGTAGCATATTCACAGGTTCTGGGGATTAGGGCATGGACACCTTTGGGGGCCGTTACTCCGCCAGCCACGGGGGCCATTACCAGAGGCTGGAAGCCCTAGTCTGCAGGGCACACAGAGCAGGAGGGAAGGCACCGCCTCTTCGCTCTCTCTTAGCGCAGCAGACATACACAGAAAGCCAGCAGCCCCCCGGAAGGGAAAAGCTTTGCCCTAAGTGATGACGTAACATCGGTTTCTCCGGCCTGTCCGCAAGAACCCTCCACTGACTGGTCGCCCAGGGCCATGGCCAGGGGCAGCGCTAGCAGGACTCTCCTGGATGACCATCCTGACACTCCTCCTAGAATCCTGGGGAAATGAGAGCTCACGCTGTCGCCCGCCTCTCCGCAGTCCTGGAGCTCACAGCAGCCCCGACCTGTGCCGGTTGGTCTGTAGATAATTTCCAGTTGTCTCATGTGCTCCGTAAGTCGCCCTTCCTCGTACCAAGGGGCACAAAAAAACTGAAGTCCCACCCTCACTCCAGACGCCGTCTTTCCACTGGGGGTCTTCTCGTGGCTACATTGTGCTGCTTACACAGACCGAGGTTGCGGGGGACAGACGCATTAGATTATTTCCTTCCTGCCCAGCTCACCCCTGCCCGGGGCCTCCTGACGCACCCAGAACTCCATGCATTCCCTCACCTGACAGCTTGTACTGCACTTCCAGCCCGTGCCAGACACTGTGCTAGCCATCAGGACGGACGACGCCTGACACCGTCCCATTCTTCCAGGGCTCACAGTTCGGTAGGAGAGGCAGGCCGGCACACGGCCTGTCATCACAGCGCAGACGTGCCCCCGTGGCAATAAGGACACAGAGGAAGAGCCCACCTCCGACTACTCACGCCCACCCACTACCTCCTCCCTGCCCCTCGCCTTTCCGTTCTCTCCAGCTTTGCTCCGTGGACAGACCCCATCCCTTGCTTCTCTCGGTTGGCTTCTCACAACTACATGTCAGTCCTCCGGGCTTCCCCGATGTTCTCTGTACCCACAGCCTCTGTTTGGTCTGCTGACCTTTTTGGGTTTATTTTCTCAGATGTGTTTTCTGCTGTCCCCATAAAACGTGCCTGTTTAGTGTAGAACTCGAAAGCCCAGCGTCATTACAGAGGCTACAGGTAATGCCCGCACAGGAGCCACTGGAGGTCAGACTCCTCCCGGAAGGAGAAGGGAATGTCAGGGGGAGTGCACGGGTGGCATGCACACCGAGGAAGACATTCGAGGTGGGGACAGCGGCAGAGGGCTGGGCGGCTGAGGGCTCTTGCAGTCTGCTGCTGTCACAGGAGCGCGGTGGCGGAGGGCTCAAGTGTGTCACCCAGAACACCAGGAAAATCATACGGTTATCGTGCCCGACAGAGTCCTCTCTGAGGACGGCGCTAAATGGGATGGCGCGTTACCGGTGGAGTCCGTTCAGCAGGCTGTTACCTAAGTTGGATGAAGAAGGCCACGTCGCATGCCACAGCCACGTGACAGCGGTCTTCCCCTCATTCCACTAATGCCCCTCACTTTAAGTCCAAGCTCACAAAGCAATTTATTTTTATTACCTGGCTTCCCAGGGGCATTTCCCCCCTGATCAGTGAACACATTTATGAGATTCACTTTCTTCCCACAAAACTACCAAACCAGTATTTTACAGTTTATATATCAGGCTTTTGGCCACCATGGACCCTTCTCTAAAAGACCGACCTGGGTATACTACTCAATGAGCTCTCCACCCAGAAACTACGTGCCTCGGTGTGGCGGTCACAGCCGGGACCTGATCCCCACGCAACCTTATCTCAGCAACCACTGGCCTTCCTGGATAACACTGCTCTCTTGATAGGTTCTGATCCGAAGCCAGCACTATCCTAAGCTCTTTACATGTGGCTTCCTCCGGGATAGGCTGTGTTATGCTGCAGCAACAAGCAGCCCCAGATGCCACTGGCTCAAAACATCAACCGTGTACTTCTTTTCCATGCTGCAGGTCTGGCGTGAGTCAGCTGGGGGCTCTGTTCCACATCGCCTCCGCCCAGTTCCTAGTTAACAACTTCAGTTTCGAAGTGTTCTGGGTACTGGCGACAGAGCAAAAAATCAGGGTCCCTGCCCTCCTAAGAGTCCCACTGCCATGGGTCCATCTGTCAGACCTGGTCCAATCAAGACGGCTATTCTCTCCCCTCCTCGCCTCATCCAGTCAGTGAGCATTTCCTAAGCACCTGCCGATGTGCCAGGCACTGCGCAAGACTGGAGAGTCTTACGGCTGCAAAGGCTGTGGTCCTCCGGGGGCTCAGGTTGCAAGTGTTTAGCCGGCCAGCAGGGAGGGTCGGGGGCAGGTGAAGGGTCTGTGGCACACGGTAACACAGAACTAGGTGACCACAAGGGGCGGGGGCGAAAGTAGGTAAAATGACCAGCCTTCGTTACCTAAAGGATAAATCACAAGGAGGGATACAAAGCAATAACAACAATAATAAGACAAAGAATACCAATTAAGTAAACAATAATACAAGAATAAACTGTTTCACGTACAGCCGTACACCTACTTTTGCCAGCCCCTGTATTTTACTTCAGACACCGAGAGGGAACGGGCCATACGGTGCAGAGAAGCCTCGCGGTGATTCTCTGCCTGTGACCCGGGGAGCCACCTGGGGTTCCAAAAGGGCGCTTTGAAAATCACACTGGGAGCGAACGGGCTGACATACCCCTCCCCACTCTTTAATCAGTTTCACATCCTTAACTTTCAAATCAGACTTAATCTAAAAGGCTCTACTGTTAAGAGAGGGGGGAAAATTAATGCTCTGTTCTGATGCTCTCTCATTTTGTACAGGTGACAATAAACATGCGGGAAAGTTAGTAACTTACCAAGATCGTGTAACGAGTGAGAAGCACACCTGAGGCTGGCCCAGCTGCCTCTGCCTGTCTCTGAACTCCACACCCCTCTTCCTTTCTGTTTGTCCTTTCATTGACTCCGAACCTGCAGGTAAGCTTCACAAACTAAGACCCACATGTCACTGGGACGAGGTCATCAGTGGGCTTGAGCAGCACAGTCACCGAGGAACCCGGAGGCCACATGTCATCATGTGGCTGCAGCGGAGCCGGGGCCTTCCCCTCCCTTCTCCCGGTGGTCGCGTCCCTGCCCAGCAGACACAAAGCCATGCTGGTTTCTGCTCCACATTCACCGAGATTCAAGAAAGAGCTCGTTTTGGGACTGAATTCTCAGGGAGAAACCCCCCGGGCCAGGGCCGTGTGCTGTGGATAGAGGGAGGCAGGCGTCTCAACCCTACGGGGACACGCACGTTTCAGAGGGAGCGTCGAAGAGTTAATAAATACCAAGGCTTTTAGAAGCTGGGAGTCACATCGATGTTACATCTAGCACGAGCCAGGGGGAAAAAATGGCATTACATATGTAAGATTCAAAAAGGACTCCGACCGACAAAGAAACCTTTGTCTGTCTTCCAAGTGTTAAGCACCACAGAACAGTCCCTTGCCAAACTCATCAGAAATGCAAATAAACTGATGTATTCTCCCCCTGGCAACTGACATTTATTATCACGTGGTCCCGGATCTGTACAAATCAGTCAGACACACACAACAAAAATCCGACTTTATTTATCAGGCATTTAAGGCTTTTCCTTCGGGCTCCAATAACCTAAGACCATCTGTGAATTGGCTCTGTCTGCGGACTTCCCTCCTCGTCCTGCTCCACCTTCCTCTGACAAACAACAAGAAAGCCCACGAAACGGGTTCATACAACTGTCCCTACAGCACCGGGCTGCCGACTCTCTGTGACCGCCCCCCCTCATTTCAACAAGGCCCAAAATACCGACTCCAGACTCTGAATGAGCCGGCGGCCCCGAGCTCATTGTAAAAGACATCGGATATCCATCCATACAGTCTGCAGGCTTCTACCTGCAGGGCAGGCTCCGTGGATGCTGGTGGACGAACATGGGGTGGAGGGAGGGGCGCCTGCTGGCCGCCTCCATCCAGGAGAGTGGGTACGGGCAGCAGCGTGTTCGCTGGAGAAAGAGGTGCACTGTTTGTGCCAGACCCCTCCCGGTGGCTCGCAGTGGCACGCCTAAAGTCGCAGCAGAGCCCAACAGTGGCGCCCCCACTGCCCAGTGACAACGCCCATCCAACGCCAAGGGAAATGGTCTGATGCTTTCGCTAAATTCCCTGGACTCCCGTGGGGAACGGCACCTGAGCTCACTGCCACCTTCCCCACTGGGGACGCACAGCTTCACACCTCCACGGTCTTCCAGCAGAACTGGCGGATCGGAGCAACATCATAGCTAAGCTTCTCGGGTGCCACCCGAAAGCCCCAGCACCCCAGAGAGCAGGCGAGTGATCCCAGTGGCGGGACTTGGCAGCCCCAGGGAGGGCGGCAGGCAGCTGGGGGCCACTGCTGTGCCAGAGCTGGACGACATGTGGGTGCACACCTGGCGGCCTGGCCCCGCCTCTGGGTTTTCCCGAGGGCGAAGTTGAACGTCCCACCTCCTCAGCAAGAGCCATGATCCCATTCCACATGGACGTGAGGGGAAATCTCGCCTTTAGGACTGGAGGCACTGGGGGGCTATCTGGGGTTCATCCAGCTTACTTTGCGCTGATGTGTCAGGCCTTTTGCACACACAGCTGGACTGTTTAACCCTCAAAATACCATTTCCTAGAAGCGAATTTGCAGCCCCCAAAACTTGTCCCAAACTGCATGGTCCCCTTCCGTTGTTTCTCTTCCCCTGATCCCTGCTCTGCCCATCAGGTTAGCTCAAGCCCGCTACACCACACACACCTTTCCCACCACCGCCCAGGGCGCAGCAGAAAGCGCCCGGTGGCCCGCGGCGTTCCGAAGCCCAGCGGGCCGGGTGGATCCACACCGGCGCGCCGGCACACGCACGCGTGCGCTCCCACTCCCCGCCCGCCCCGGCCCTCCGAAGTTACCTCCCAGGCTCCCGGAACGGGGTCCATGCGGGTCTTCCGATCTTCTCTGGCCGTGGTCCGCACGGCCTTCGATGCCGCGCCTCCAAGAAGGCTCCGGAGCCCACTGGTGCCCGCCTCCCGGACAGCCGGTTCCGTGCTGGGGCTGCTTCCCGGGGCTGGGGAGGCTGCTGCTCTGCCCCCAAGTCGGGGCTCTGCTCTCACCTGCGAGGCGCCCCCCTGACTGCGGCCGGGGCAGGAGCGGGCGCACGGCGGCCGGGGCAGGCGCGCGGGCTCCTCCCGGGCAGGGGGCAACCAGCACAGGCTCGCATGGCGCCTGGGCTCGCGGCGACCCCCGGACGTGGCCTCGGCGCCCGGGGAGCCTCAGCCTCGGGCGTTGTGTCTCGGCCTGTGCCGCCGCGTCACGGTCTCGGGGGCAGTGAGCAGCAAGGGCCGGGGAGCCCGCGGCACAGAGCCGGACTCGGCCTCCCCACCGTCGCCTGCCGGGGCGCGCAGGCTGGCAGGGCGCACGGGCAGTGACTGCGCGCGCCCCGGGGACGGAGGGGCGGGCCCCGGGAGGGGCGCGGCGGACGCCCCAAGAGGTTACCCTGATGGAGGCTGCAGCCCGGAGAGCGCGCGCGGGGCGCCGCCAGGGCTCGGGGAAGGCCACGTCCGCGCGGTCCCGGGTCGCGGTTGCAGCGCTGGGGGCAGAGCCAGCGGAGGCTGCGCGCTGGAAGGAGCGGCGGCCGAAGCCGCCAGCAGGGTTCGCGTCTCCCCGCTGCCTGTGTTGAAGGTGACTGCGGCCCCCAGTGGCCGAGTAGGGGCGCGCGGTGTCCTCGCTTCTCTTCCCTGGGGGCAGGGGGCTCTTCCTTTCCAGCCTCCGATTCCGCCGCCCTTTTCAAGGCCTGGGCAAGGTGGTCACTTCGTTCACTGATTTTCGTTGTCTGGTCTCGGCTTAAATGGTATCCAGAATAGAGAGGCTGGCGGTCACGTGACCACCCCCTCCCCAAATACGCACAAATACACACTCTCGCACTCACACCCGGGACCAATGGAACTTGGGTGGGTTTCCGAAAGTCAGATTGAATGCATCATCAGACCTGGAGGCCCTCCGCCAGTCACCCTGTGCGCTGCAGGGGGCTGCAACGCAGCGGCTGCCTGGTGCCACAACCTCCACAGATCCTGTCCCCGCCGCCGGAGGAGCTCATACAAATGATACCCCCGGTCCCTTCGTTAAGGAGAATGCTTTTTCACACCCATGGGATCCCATTTCAGGAAAAAAAAGAAAAAATCCCCCACCGAGTTGTGGAACAGAACTGCAGTGGAGCCTACCTCCCCACCCCTCCCTGCACCCTGCCGCCCCCTCCACCCTCCGTCTCTGGGTTTCCCAGAGCACAGTCCAGGTGCTAGCCCGGGGTGGCCGTGGTGGTGATGGCTACCTGTGGTCTGAGCATGGTCCCCAGGGAGGCACGGGATCTCGTCCCAGCCTCCCCACATGTGCTGCCTGGGTGTGGCTGGCAACAACCTCTAAAAGTGAACCTGCTAATAAATGGATGCTTTAAATACTGCCTGATCAGGATAATGTGTCGACAACTTGATTTTCCCAGAACTCCTCTGTCCCAGTTGTAAAATTCGTTGGTCTTCAGTTCCTTATTGGGGGGCCATTTCTAAGCCATTCTGCGGAGAGGGCAAAAGGATTTGAAAGGAAGGCCCTGGCTGGGTAGCTCAGCTGGTAGAGCTTCCTCCCCATACGCCAGGGAATCAACCAATGAATGCATGAAAAAAGTGGAACAACACATAGATGTTTTTCTCTCCCTCTCTCAAATCGACAAATAAAAAAAAAAAAGAAAAGAAAGGGTAAGCAGGAATAACGGTTGATTCATTCTACCTTGCCCAGAATTTAATTTATTTTTTTTAACTTTTTTTTCGCCATTCTTGTGGCACACTGGTAGAAAATAACTACTCTAGGCTCATCCATGTTGTCGCAACTGGTGATATTTCATTGTATAGATGTATCACATCTTCCTTAGTCATTTGTTATGATGGACACCTAGGTTGCTGCCACGTCTTGCCTGTTGTAAATAATGCTGCAGTGAACACAAGGGAGCACATATCTTTTCGAATTAGTGTTTTGGATTTCTTAGGATAAATACCCAGAATTGACATTGCTGGGTCATGTGGTAGATCTGTTTTTAACTGAGGAACCTCTGTACTGTTTTCCACAGTGGCTACGCCAATTTACATTCCTACCAACGGTGCAGGAGGGTTGCCTTTCTCCACATCCTCACCAACACTTCTTTGATTTATTGACGATAGCCATTCTGACAGGTGTGAGATGATAGTTCACTGTGGTTTTAATTTGCAATTCCATGACAATTAGTGATGTTGAGCATCTTTACGTATCACTATTGGCCATCTGTATGTCCTCTTTGGAGAAATGTCTATTTAGGTCCTCTGCCCATTTTTAAGTCAGATTTTTTTTGTGTGTGTGTGTGAAGTTACATGAGTTCCTTATGTATTTTGGATATTAACTCCTTACCCACTGTATCATTTGTGGATAGCTTGGCCCATTCAGTAGGTTGTCTATTCATTTTGTTGACGCTTGGTTTTTTATTATACTTCCTAACTCTTTGTGGAAGTTCTCCCTAAGTTTCTTTATTCTACCCCCAAGTTTGACGAGAACCCTTATGACTTAATTTGAATTCTGTATTAGGCAAATTACTTATTTGTTTCCTTGGGGGCTTTTTTGTTGTTTGTTGTAGTTTTTCTGGGTATTTTTCTTGTTCCTTAGTTTAAGAGATGTTCTTTGTGTTTCCATTTTGTTTGATTTTGTTTGTTTATAAAAATTAGACAAAACCGCTCTTCCTCCCAGCCCCGGAAACGGGGCCTGACCTAGACGCAGGCTCTGCGCAGACTGCGTGCGCCCGGTGGGCTGAGAGCTGGTGGGCGCCCAGCGGGTCCCCAGGCGTCCGGGGCCCGGGCCGCGGAGCCGGCGGCCGCGGCAGGGAGGCCGGCGTGTGTCGCACGACCCTGGCGACTCGGCTTCGTGCCTCGGTTCAGGGCCGAGACGGGCTCGGGCGACGCCTCCAGACCCGCGCGGCTCTCGCGCCGGGCGCTGGCGGGCAGCCCCGCGGAGCCGAGCATGCGCGCTCCGCGGCCGGGGCACGTGCTGCCGGCGCCGGCGCGCGTGCGCTCACGCCGGGCGCGAGCCTGTGCCCGGGAGCCGGGGCCGCGAGGGGACGCCGTGCGGCGGCGCCCACCGAGCTCGGAGGCCGCGGGCTGCGAAGGCGGGTCCGCCCCGCCCCGCGGGGACCCTGCAGGTAGG